>JACEEZ010013797.1:127500-227500 GCA_016584305.1 Chionoecetes opilio
CAGTAAGGTTAAATCAAATTAGGTTAGGTTAGAGGTCGGGTTTGGTTTAGTTACAGATGATATGAAGAAAAAATAGAAAACTATTAATACTACGGCAGTGAGAAGCGGAGCAAGGTTTGCTGGGCGGGCCAGGAGGAGAGGATCACCATGTAAACAAAAATGTATTTCCGACAAAAACGAGTGCCAGATTCATTCAATACACATAAAAACTATTCAGGAAAACTAAGTGTTGGCCTCAAAATAGTTGAAAGCCCACAACCGAAAGCTTACTATAACCTTATCTAACCTTACCAAGAACCTCCTAACGAGACCTAAGGGCGGGAAAGAACAAAAATTTTACCAGGTTAGGTTATATTGAGGTTATAAGTTTGAAATTTTTTGGGTGGGGTCTCGATAAGAGGTCATTAGTGAGGTTAGTAGTGAGTATACGTCTTCAGTGGTGTGATATTTCCTTTATGGAGTCATGTATTGTTTACATTATGACGTGCAGTATGATTTGCTATCACTCGCAAAGGTTGATGAAATCTTTCTTCTGAGTGGCCAAGCGACAGTCAGCTGGGTTCCATTCCTCGTGATCGGAACGGAACGGAACGAGCTTGAACATCGCATCATCGTGAGCTAAGAACATTCGGACGGTCCTTTGAAAATACATTTTTCTGTTATTCGTAGTCAAGGATCTATGATGGCCGCTAAGAACGCTCTAAGATTATCTTAGAGGCGGAAAGTTACAAACGTTCGAACATCCAGCCCCTGTTCCAGCATGTTTTTTATTTGTTCATCGACTATTTGCCTCTGACTGTGAGGAAGTCGATAGGCTGGAATATAGACCGGCTGGGTACCAGATTTTTATTTAATGTGATGTGTTGTTCGGTCAGTGACGCCTAAACAATCTCCTGGTATGGCAAAAACATCACGGTATTGTTTTAAAAGTCCTAACAGTGAAGGCTTTAATTCAGGATAGTCCACTACAGTGACGAGTGAATCAAAGGTTTGTACAGGAGCCGGCTTGTTTTCGATTGTATTTTTGTATACTGAAGAAATACAAGCAGCTGTGATTTCCAAGGGTTCCGGTACAACCGACGCGTCACAAGCTAATGTTTTACTTAAGAGGACCCCATGCTTTAATTTGATCGGACAACCGGTGGTATTTATCACAAGGGCGACAGTCTTGTGTCCCTCACGAACCGTGCTTAGAGTTGATTCCACAACTAGTCTTTTTACATGACTAGGGCCTTCAAGGCAGATGTCACACCCTACGGTAGCTATGGGGACTGACACGGGAATGTGCGTGGCCAGTTGGCCACACGGTGGGGTATTTCGTGGTCCCCTAATACCGTGGCATTAACAACTTTCCAATTATCCATATCATCTTTTTGGGTAGAATTTACATTCGATGTCGTCTTTTCATTTACAAGAACAGACATCTGGGCAGGAATCTGAAGGGCAGGTACGGCTTGAGTTTGGGCTGGTAAAGTACCTATATAATATTTACTTGGCGATTCAGTTCACACTCGGAAGTCAGGAGCATGGGTTGATTCATCGCCCGAAAGCCTTTTCCTTGGAATTTGATCATATTGATGTCAGGATGAATCACCATACGATTGGATTTGAGCGATATTAACTCTAACAACCCATCCGTGGGCAAGGAGAAGCTGGAAGCTACATAAAAATCCAAACGTATAATGTAAGTGCCTTTTCCTAAGGTGATGGGTAGGCGAAAAATACCTAAAATATTGAGAGGCTCGCTAGTAACACCCATTTAATTTAGGTCATTGGGACGAAGAGGCCATTGACTTCCGCGCGACGCACGTTTTAGTGCAAGGTAAGCCTTTTCTGACAGCAAATTGACGGTGGTGCCAGTATCAACAGCAAAAGATGCATTTAACCGTCCCATTTTTGTTGACAAAGCCATTATGTTGGCTTGACTGCAAGCGGCTACTAAAGATGCATATATATCACCATCATCCGATACCACAGCAGTATTTTCTTCTCTAGTAACTTTTTTTCCTAACCTGGCTTTGTTTTTGAATGACGCGCGGATTCCCCCGACGATACGCCGCCACTTCCACGGCCTCGGGAAAAGTTGTATTTTATTTTGACAAGCGTGAAGCAATCATCAGTAAAATGGGTGTTGCTGTCATGCATTGAACAATATGGACTGTATCCTGCCGCGCCACGAGGGGAAGAGAAATGAGGCTTGTGTTGGTAGGTCGCATCTGCCTTCGCGGTGGAGTCGTCTCATCTTGAGAAAAATATGTGTATTGGTAAACTGAGCATTTAAAGGACCACTGACGTCACGAAAATTGTTCTTTCTCTTGGCTTTACGCTGATCCTTGACACGAATAAAATACTTACTAGTGGTGTGTCCTTCAGGCTGGCAATATGTGCAAGTGAAGGTCGGTTTCCCAGACGCAGTCACGGCCGCGTAGGCTGAGTCAGGAGCCACCACACAATGGTGGGTAACGTCATAGCGACGCTAGAGGCAGACATACGTACATCACTATCCTTTTCCTCCACTTTAGTTTTTAATTTAAGAACAAAATCGGGGAGTTCTTCAACGGGGGTGTAGTTTAATGACAAACTGCTCCTTCGACATTTCCCTTTCAGCAAGATCATGTAAACAAAAAACTCCAGAAACTTGTATACATCGGGTAATTGCATGGTGTCTCCGTGAGTCCACCCATTGTCTTTTAAGTATTTAACAAAGTCAGCAGATATTCTGTTTGCGTCTACCTGACCATCAAAAAGGTCTTTCGAGGCAGCGCCACCGTGCAATAGTTCTACCGCTAAATTGACTACTTTGACCAAGCTGTGTTTTTCATTGTCCCCAAATGTTTCAAGAAAGTTTGACCGAAAAGCCTCATAATCTTATTTTGTTGTGGCTTGGTAAAAGCGCTGGCTTGCATTAGGTGTGATGCTCGTGAGCCGGCTTGTAGGCGTGAGCGGATGGAAGATATTTGATCCCCTTCATCACATACAAAGGAGTTTTTCATTACATCCTCATAAAGACTAATATATTCCCTGGCAGTATAGCTTGGATCAGTACCCGAGAATTCGCGAATAGCTGCGCTTGTGGGTAATATCTTAATAGCTCCAGCGGCTTGAGGAAGAGTCTGGGCAGGGGTGAAAGAAGCACCTGCACCGGAAGTGTTAGATGTAGGCATTGTGTTAATAGTTAAAGTTAGTTGAGTAAGTGACTGAGTTAACTCAGGAGAGACTCGTAGGTGCGGACTTCCACTTCTTAATTTACGAGTATCATCCTCTGGTAAAAGTTTAACTAATTCCTCCTCACTGTCACTACTTGCTGCGTCAGAGGCTAATACTTTCCGTCCTTTACAAACCCTAAGAAATTTTGGGTGAGTAATTCACGCTCTTTTTCTGACTTAGTCTGATTTTTAGTGTAACCAAAGATAAAGTGCTATTACCCATCTCTTGTGCTTTTAAGGCAATACAAAAAAGATTAATGTACATATATGAGTGATATAAGAAGCGAACATGTATAGTGTGGTGTTTGAAGTTTTAGTGTTTTAGGTTATGGTTATTATCTCTTTTCATGTCTCATTGTTTCACTAGTAATGTAAGGCTTCCCTGATTCATAATCAGTTTATGAAGCTTCCAGATTCTACCTCGGAAGAGATATGTTGGCCATTCCTCACCTCTGGAGTCAGTTCACTCCAGCTACTCCCTCTGTACACAGTTCTGGTTTATTGCTGGGTAAAGCCTTGGAGAAAGGTTAAAGAGTTACTTTATCCTAATCACTGCAATTTACTCAGCAATAACCATCTGCCTCTGCTGGAGATGGAAAGGCTACTACGACCAGAACGGTTCGAAGGCTCGCAAGACACCACGCCTGCTCAATGGACTCACTGGCTCTGCACTTTCACCAACTTCATACAGTCAATCTCGCCAGCACCGGACAAACTCAAACTTCTCATCAATTACATCTCACCCAAAGCTTACTCCCACATCACCGACTGCACTACATATGAAGAAGCCATCCAATTTCTAAAGACTGTGTACGTCGCAAACCAAAGAACATAATTTTCGCCAGGCATCAATTGGCTACACGCAGACAAACTACCTAGTGAGTCAATCGACTCCTTCCTCCTGTCCCTGAAGTCGCTGTCCAATGACTGCGAATTCAAGCAAGTAACAGCTGACACCTATATACAAGAAGCCGTTCGAGATGCCTTCATCACTGGTTTAGCCTCTCCTGTCATACGTCAACGAGTACTGGATAAAGAATCGTCGACTCTAAGTGAAGCTGTCCAGCCTGCTCGAAGCCCCCACCCCCCTATTTTTCGTGCTATTTTTTCCACCTTTTTTTATACTATTTAAAAAAAAAAAAACTCACTAAAGTGACACATGGCATCTGTCGTAGGTATAAATATAAAACAAAACACCCCCCAAAAAAAGAAGCAAACACCTGCAATTACGGGATGCACATGGAGGTTTCTAAGCAAAAACTTGGCAACAATGAATAGCTTGGGCAACTCTGATACTATCTCTTAGTGAGATAAAACCTTGCCTCATGCTGAGGCAGGGGGGGACCAGGAGCCTGAAGACTGAAGATTTTATACCAGAACATGAACATATATGATTGAATGTATATAAATCTTGTTTTGTGTTATAGCTCATAAAGAAAAATTTAATGCCATTATATCACTTACTGATGTTTGTTCACAGGTATTCAAAAACTTTATTGGCCCGTATCTCAAAACATAAGTTTTTTACATTCAAATTATATCTCCTTTCGTTTTACGCATATTTCAATGAAAAAAAATACACAATATGCCCAAATTTGATAAAATGAAATTATGAATTGCTTTTCTTAATATCTGACGGAGGAAAATTTTGTTTAATAAAATAAAGATTTAATAAAAATAAAGTTTGTACTTTCGTTGGAGAAAATTAAAGATAGCTGTGAGTGATGATTTTGTTCTCCTTTTTTTTGCACAATTTTACATGATTTTTTCAGTATTTGAAAAGAAAAAATCATAATAAAAACAAGATGAGAGATGGATGAAAATTAACTTAACCAAGTTGTTACCAAGTTTCAAATCTACCATTTCGCACCCTAACTGAATGATATGGTAAGCTATGGTTCAATGTCACATTTTTTTTAAAGATTGCCTTTTTGTTACTAATTATATTCACTACACTGGATATAAACATTGAAATGAAATAATTTCTGGTGGAATTATACTCTATTCGAAATGGTAAGTATACATAAGTTCGCCAGTGAAATTGAAAGAAACCTGATGTCACCTTCACCTATACACCTGACTACACCCCATTAAGGAAGCAGCCTCTAAGCATAATCTCTCTTTGAATATAAACAAGTGTCAGTACAGTCAAAATGTAATTACCTATCTTGGATAATATAGTATCTCTAATGGTTCCCTACGGTCTGACTTTGATCACATCAAACCACTAATAGAATTACCTATACCCAGTGGTGGGCGCCGTTAATCAAAAAGTTAACTTCGTTAACCGTTAATCCGTTATTCAAAAAATTAACTTCGATAACCGTTAATCAGTTAATTCTTTAAAAATGTAACGGAAGTTATCGATAAGCCGTTAACGTTAATTTTTATTCTAGAAAAAAAAAATCTGTTTTTGCTCTAAAACCACCTAAAAACACCTTTGAAAAGTGCCAAAACTATAAAATCAGCCTTTATGGGGTTTTTAAGGGCTTTAGAACCCAAAAACTATAGTGTTTTTTTGCTTTAGAGTTTTAAAAAAGGCAGATTTTATAGCTTTAACTTTAAAAAAAAACTAAAAAAAGCTGAGTTCATAGTTGTTTTAGGTTTTTAAAGGCTTTTAGAGCCAGAAAAGGGTGAAAAAAAACTTAAATGAAACACAATATTAGTATTAAACTTAAAAAAAATTATTGATAAGGTGGCCGAAATAAATAAAAAAATAAATAAATGAAAAACACGATATATACATAATTTTATTTTTCCTCTTCTTCTCGTTCTCCATTTTGTTCATGAGATGCATGTTGCCCTTCATGAAAAGTAGCATGTCAAAGTTTTCATCAGACAGGGATGATCTCTTGGCCCTCAAGATGTCCTTTCCCATAGAGAACAAACGCTCCACTGCAGCACTGGAGGGGATGGCTGTGTTGAACTTGATGAACAAGTCCACCAACACTTGCTCAGCCAAATAATTTACCCAAATTTATAATAATAAGGGGCGTTATATCAAGGTTGAAAGAATGACGCGTACAATATTAAATATGCTAAGACTCTACATCTGTATTGAAAATCTGAAAATAATAGAAGCTTTTAAACGTTTACCGGTTTTTATGAAATTTTTGGGTTAGCGGACTTGAGTTAACGGTAGTTAAATGTAACGGAAGTTAATTAGTCCGATAATCATTTCCAAAGTTAACTTAAAAGTTAAATCGTTAACGAAAATGTTAACTTCGTTAATTAACGATTAACGGATTAACGGTTTGGTGCCCACCTTTGTCTATACCTGATAACTCTTCTCTTAAACGAGCTCTCGGCCTCTTCTCATATTATTCAATTTGGATCAAGGACTACTCTAAGCGCATCCAACCCATTCTGCATAGTGTATCTTTTCCTCTCTGCACAGAAGCTGTTAAGTGTTTCGAAGCACTCAAGGAAGAAATTGCTAAAGCCTCAGTAGCTGCTTTTGATGAGATCCTGCCACTTCAAATTGAGACTGACGCTTCCTCTGTCTCCATAGCACTGAGCAGCCACCCTCTCCCAGCTCGGTCGACCTGTAGCTTTCTTCTCCAGGACTCTGACCAGCTCTGAGAGACTTCAACCTGCTATAGAGAGAGAGGCTGCCGCCATCATAGAAGCAGTACGTGAGTGGAGGCTTTTCATAATTGGCAGACAATTCACTATAGTCACTGACCAGCAAGCTGTTTCTTTCATGTCAGTTTCAGTCACTCCTCTAAATAAAAAATGATAAGATCCTAAGATGGCGCCTTGAGCTCTCTGAATACTTGTACGATATTAAATACCGACCTGGCTCTGAAAATGGTCCCTGTGACACTCTATCACGTGCGTGTTCTGTTGCTGCTTGAACCAATTCCGCCTCTCTGGAGGAAATACATGCTTCTCTTTTGTCATCCCGGAATCACTAGGCTCTATCATTTTGTAAAGATAAAGAACTTGGCTCTCTCTTTAGAAGATGTAAAGAAAGTTTGCTCTCAGTGTACTGTTTGCTCTGAACTGAAACCAAAGTTCTTTAGACCTACAGCTAGTAAACTCATCCGGGCCATGGCCTTTGACCGCATTTCTGTAGATTTCACAGGCCCAAAACCTGTGAAAAGTTTGTATTCATAACACAACACTGTACAACAGGATTTAGGATGTATTAGGGAGTAGATTTCGAGTAATAAACTAAAAATTAACATAAAAATGACTAACCTCATATTCTTCAAAAATCATTCAATCAATTGTGAATTTCCTCCAGTAATTTTAGATAATGACATAATTCAACAAGTGGAACAAGTAAATTTCTTAGGAGTGTTTGTAGATCAACATCTAAATTGGAAAACACAAATAAAACCAGTCTGCATGAAATTATCAGAAGTATGTGGGATATTATATAGAGTGAGAAATCAGTTGACACATAAAGCACTGTTAAATGTGTATTACACCTTATGCTACCCTCATATTATATATTGCCTATCTGTGTGGGGATGTACCTGGTCTTCCTACTTAAATGATATCTTGGTTGCTCAAAAAAGAGTTATAAGAACTATGTGTTTTAAAGGTAAATATGATCACACAGCAGAACTATTTGCAAATTTTCATCTTTTAACTTTTCGGTCATTAATTAAATGTTTTATGTTATTATCAGTATTTAAATCACTGCACATACAGCTTCCTAATTGCCCAATTTTCTTACGCACTCAACATACATACAACACAAGGTCAAACCTTATCAACTTGGTTTGCCCTCAAGCACGCACCAATCTATTCCATAACAGCATACTGTGTGCCGGACCCAAACTGTGGAACTCGCTGCCAGACACACTCAAATGTATAACAAATATATATTCTTTTAAAATACAATTAAAGAACCTCCTGTTTTCTTTACAATCATAATTGTACGTGTAATGTATGGATGTATGTATCTATGTTTGTATGTATCTACATGTGCATGTATGAAGGTATGCAGGTTATACGTGTGGGAGTATGTAGATGATGTATGCGTTTATGTACGTATATGTATGCATGTTTGTGTTCGCTTACATGTTTGTGTGTGTGTGTGTGTGTGTGTGTGTGTGTGTGTGTGTGTGTGTGTGTGTGTGTGTGTGTGTGTGTCTGTGTGTGTGTGTAATATATGTATTTACTAATAGTGTATTACTAGGTGTTTGGTGTTACATCTTAGGTGTTAGGTGTTTTATTAGGTGTTATATGTTATATACATTTGTTTTTCTGGTGTTCAGGATATAAAAGGTAAGTAATATTTTGTATATAATTATATATAACTATATAAATTGTAAAGTATCGTTAGTAGCTTAGATTATATCTAAATTATGTCTGCTAAGGAGCCATCTATGGCTCTGCAGACTAGGCCATATAAGTAAAAGAAATATATATATAGTATATATATATATATATATATATATATATATATATATATATATATATATATATATATATATATATATATATATATATATATATATATATATATATATATATATATATATATATATATATATATATATATATATATACCCATCACCCTACATCAAGGTTTCCTCAATTCTCGCAACCCACTTTTTTTCTTCACAGTTCTCGCTAATAGGCTGCTAAAAAAAAGAAAAAAAAGTGATCAGATCATCTATAAGTGGGCTTAAAACCTTCCCCTGGTCAACCTGATTCCAAAAATGTGACATATGATGGGATTCCGCCACAGGGGGCGGCACCTATCGCGAACAGACAGACAGACACACACACACACACACACACACACACACTTTCGCTTTTATTATTATATATATATATATATATATATATATATATATATATATATATATATATATATATATATATATATATATATATATATACGTATATTTATTAATTTATATATATACTAGCCGCAAAGCCGCCCTCCGGGCGGCCTTTTTGGCTAGCTCCTGCGGAGGGCTATTGGTGGGCCCACCACCTGTGTTTGGTGGGCCGAAGGCCCACCAAACACAGACTCTCCAGATAGCCCCTTCTAGCTTTCCTGAAATCATGGGTGTAGAAATGTATGTATTAACACCAACCCATTCACATCACCCCCAACCCATTCACTCACCCATTACCCATCACCCCCCACCCATTCACTCACCCATTAGGGCTATTGGTGGGCCGGCCCACCAAACACACTCTCCAGATAGCCCCTTCTAACTTTCCTGAAATCATGGATGTAGAAATGTATGTATTCCCCCCACCCATTCACTCACCCATTACCCATCACCCCTCACCCATTCACTCACCCATTACCCATCACCACACACCCATTCACTCACCCATTACCCATCACCCCCCACCTATTCCCTCACCCATCACCCATCACCCCCCACCCATTCACTCACCCATCACCCCACACCCATTACCCATCACCCCACCCATTCACTCACCCATTACCCATCACCCTACATCAAGGTTTCCTCAATTCTCGCAACCCACATTTTTTTTTCACAATTCTCGCTAATAGGCTGCTAAAAAAAAGAAAAAAAAAAGTGATCGGATCATCTCATAAGTGGGCTTAAAACCTTCCCCTGGTCGAGCTGGTTCCAAAACTGTGACATATGATGGGATTCCGCCACGGGGGGCGGCACCTATCGCGGACAGACAGACAGACAGACAGACAGACACACACACTTTCGCTTATATTATTTATTATATATATATATATATATATATATATATATATATATATATATATATATATATATATATATATATATATATATATATATATATATATATATATATATATATATTATATATTATATATGTATACTTTATACAATGGCAATAAATCAATCAAATCAAATCAAATCAAATCAAAACCCTCCTCTACTAAGAACAAATACCTCCTTGTAATGGTTGACGAATACTCCAGATTCCCCTTTGCTTTCCCATGCTCAAATATGTCTGCTCAAACTGTCCTTACATGTTTCCGCAAATTGTGCTCTATTTTTGGCTGCCTCTCTTCAATTAATTCCGACCGAGGAACATAGTTCATGTCTCACGAAGTCTCTGAGTGTTTAATGAGTCACGGTGTTATCTTGACCCACTCTACTCCCTATCACCCTACTGGAAATGGACAATGTGAGAGAAAAATTGGTACCATCTGGAAAACTGTGCGTTTAGCTCTTAGATCACTCAAACTTGCAGAATGTTAATGGGAACTAGTTTTATATACTGTATTACATTGGGGGGGCGCCACATTTCCAACACCATGTATACTACACAGCCCATCTACAAATTTAGCAGATTTTAGAGTAGTGACATGTTTCCTACAGAGATACAGCATATCTCCTACACACAGTAGGTGTAGGAGATATGCCTGACACTTGTTTTTGTGTAGGAAATATGACCACCTATGTGTAGGAGCTGTGACAGTATGTAAATATGTGCATCTGTGTTGAATGCAACGCAGGTACAGTTTCTTATTCCTGGCCACATTTCGGAGGTACTGGAATCCAGAGTTGTCTTTGTAAACCACTGCGTTGAAGCGGATGTTCCCCTCAATATTAGTCATGCTTGGTCCAGGAACAGTGGAGTACAAGGCTCCGAAATGCCGTCTGTCCCGACGAATGGAGAAAAACCTAAACTCGACTCTTGTCTGAATGTGAACGATACTTGTCTCTCTGTTTTGGTTGCTCCATAATACTGCGCAGAAAGGACATATAACAAGCTAAGTACTTGTTGACTGGTCAAGGTCATCAGGAGTGTAGTGAGCCAGAAGCGCCGAGTACAGAGGCACCCCACTAAGGGGGTGCAGGAGATTCCAATTTGTTTCATCGGCTAGTGTTCCTATTTCACCCGTATTTATGCATTCAGGGATTAAATACCAGCAATAGCCTGAACAGTTAGGTTAGGTTATGTTGACCAGTTGACTATATGTCTAGGTTAGATTCGTGAATGAGCGGGGTAGATTCCCCCCCAGCTCAACACCGAAATAATACCGACTTGACATATTACAGTAGATGGGTTAGGTTGAAATGAAAGCCTGCATTCTAGTGATTTTGATGTGCCTTAACCTCACAATTTCCCTTTGCTTCATATCCCTGCCGGTTCATATTCTGCAGGAGTTGGCGGGTTCCACAAGCCTTACAGCTCATATTTTCTGTATTATTTTTGTCTCACTATATTGTGCAGTAGTCCGTTTCCGTTATAAATTATATTTACAAGTAGAAATTATTTCCCCTGTTAGTACCTTATAACAGTTGCATTTGATTTCAGTTGGCCATCCCTCCGTCATTCATGACCACATATAGCCTACATATAACAGCTCTTCTCTCCCTATCATATCTCCTGCAGTACAGTACCAAGTGCTGCACTGTCTCATCCACCCCCTCATCCCTCATCTTACACAACTTGCCCCGTACATTCATACATCTATACATCCTACCATACACTAGTGGTCTTGAACTTGCCTAGACTAACAAAAAGAAAAGCACAGTGAAGAAAAGAAAAGAAAGGTGCAAAAAAGCACTTTTACCCTTATGTATTTCACTTTTCCACTACAGTACATGCATTACACGCACTAGTCCTTTCCCCCCCTAAACACACACATCAAGGTTACCTAG
This sequence comes from Chionoecetes opilio, assembly GCA_016584305.1. NCBI lineage: Eukaryota > Metazoa > Arthropoda > Malacostraca > Decapoda > Majidae > Chionoecetes > Chionoecetes opilio. The sequence continues at coordinate 139,307 of JACEEZ010013797.1, forward strand.
TTTATCTGCCGTTCCAGCACTCATTTGACATAATCTGCTTCTCCATCCATTCCATTAACACCGAGAGGGAGCTCTTCGATTGACGCCAATCTTCCGACTGACAAGTGTGTGTCGATGAGCTACTAGTGTCTCGGCGCTATTTGCACAAGGTAACCGGTGGCGGCCACCGGCGGCGGCCACCAGTTGCCTCGTGTGAAAGAGGCCTTACTGTCTGTTTTATAGGGTCTGCCAACTAAGCAGGCTTTGTGTTATCTCTTTTTGTTGTGCCCTTGGCCAGTCCTTTGTGATGTAAAAAAAAAAAAAAAATAAGCGACAATTTTTTCTATCTAAATATATCCTCCCGGCTATTGAGCTCAAACTAAAGCCTATACATTTTGGTATCTCTTTTCGCTGCCGGTATTGTAATCAACGCCGCCGGTTCTCGCTTTTCTTTAAGGATTGGTGTTAATAATTTATTTCACCATCTTACCTCTGCCATCCTCCCTACCTTCATCCCTTCCACCCTTTATAGCTCCATACTTCCACCTTTCTTCTCCCTCTCCCTTAAGGAATACGTTCATGACAACGTTTCGACCATGTTAGAACCTCAGGGGTATCTTGAAGGGATTCTTTTCTATTTCACGGCATTCCTGGCTGGCTGTTGACCCACGCCTGAAGGGAGTTGAAAGCGAAACCTCTCTAGTTCGGGTACGGAAGATTTCCTCTTTCAGGCTCCTGTTGCTAAATTACGGGTTGCTGATCATATTGCATTAGGACAGGCATCTCGGCAGAGCTACAGTGGGTGCAGATGTAGCTTGCATTTAATAAAGGGGCAGGTGGATGAATGTACAGGTGAATGACGGTTTGGGTTCAGGTATATATATAAATATAGATTACTTGAATTACATAAAGATAATTACTTGAATGGTACGTCGTGACAAATGACAGACAGGGATATCGAGGGGTGGTGTAGGACAAGAAGAGAAAGAAAAGAGACGAAAGCAGCTAGAAAAATAAGTCAAATACAGGGAATAAGATTAGTTGAAGAAAAGGGTTGGTTTGGTTGTGAAAATCACCAGAGAAAAGGAAAAGATACAGGCTTGTGTCAGTGCCGAAGATGATAATTATCACCAATGTCGAGTGGTACACCTCTCTCTCTCTCTCTCCTCTCTCTCTCTCTCTCTCTCTCTCTCTTCTCTCTCTCTTCTCTCTCTCTCTCTCTCTCTCTCTCTCTTTTCTCTCTCTCTCTCTCTCTCTCTCTCTCTCTCTCTCTCTCTCTCTCTCTCTATGTGTGTCTGAATCTTTTTTTTCTCTCTCTCAAGAGAGAGAAAAGAGAGTCACACACACATATATATATATATATATATATATATATATATATATAGAGAGAGAGAGAGAGAGAGAGAAGAGAGAGAGAGAGGAGAGAGAGAGAGAGAGAGAGAGAGAGAGAGAGAGGAGAGAGAGAGGAGAGAGGAGAGAGAGAGAGAGAGAGAGAGAGAGAGAGAGAGAGAGAGGTACCACTTGACCACTGGTGATAATAATCATCTTCGGTACTGACACACGCCTGCATCTCTCTCTCTCACTCTCTCTTTCTCTTTCAAGAGAAAGTGAGAGAGAGAGAGAGAGAGAGAGAGAGAGAGAGAGAGAGAGAGAGAGAGAGAGAGAGAGAGAGAGAAAGTAAGACAAAAAGAAAGAAAGAGAAAGGGAGAAAGCGAGGGAGAGATAAAGAGAGAAAGTATATAAGGCATAGCTTTAAAATAGATGGCCTTGAGACAGTGGATACTAATATTCTAGCTGTAAATGTTCACTTACTGCCTTAATTATATTAAAATTTTGTTGATACATTTGTATAATTAGAAACGATCAATAAAATAAAAGAGAGAGAGAGAGAGAGAGAGAGAGAGAGAGAGAGAGAGAGAGAGAGAGAGAGAGAGAGAGAGAGAGAGAGAGAGAGAGAGAGAGAGAGAGAGAGAGAGAGAGAGAGAGAGAGAGAGAGAAAAAGAAAAAAAAGAGACAGAGATTAATATAGGGATATATCACACAGACAGGGATATATATATATATATATATATATATATATATATATATATATATATATATATATATATATATATATAATAATATAAGCGAAAGTGTGTCTGTGTGTGTGTGTGTGTGTCTGTCTGTGTGTCCGCGATAGGTGCCGCCCCCAGTACCCCAATCCCATCATATGGCACAGTTTTGGAACCGGGTCGACCAGGGGCACATTTTAAGCCCACTTATGAGATGATCCGATCACTTTTTTTTTCTTTTTTTTGGTAGCCTATTAGCGAGAATTGTGAAGAAAAAAATGGGTTGCGAGAATTGAGGAAACCTTGATGTAGGGTGATGGGTAATGGGTGAGTGACTGGGTGGGGTGATCGGTAATGGGTGTGGAGTGATGGGTGAGTGAATGGGTGGGGGGTGATGGGTGAGGGAATAGGTGGGGGGTGATGGGTAATGGGTGAGTGAATGGGTGTGTGGTGATGGGTAATGGGTGAGTGAATGGGTGTGTGGTGATGGGTATTGGGTGAGTGAATGGGTGGGGGGTGATGGGTAATGGTTGAGTGAATGGGTGGGGGGAATACATACATTTCTACATCCATGATTTCAGGAAAGTTAGAAGGGGCTATCTGGAGAGTCTGTGTTTGGTGGGCCTTCGGCCCACCAAACACAAGTGGGCCTTCGAGGCCCTATAGGCTACCAGGCAGGTAGCCCTCCTCAGGAGCTAGCCAGAAAGTCCGCCCGGAGGGCGGCTTTGCGGCTATAGTCTATTCACTTAAAAAGGTGGATTCCTGGGCAGGGATGCTCGAAAATCCCTCGTAAGGGACAACTTACGAGTGTATGGCTACAATAACCTTACGAGGGTGGGCTGAGGGAGATGCTCGTACCGAGCCGTCACTCCCGTACGGTTATCGGTGGCCTCTGGGTGGGGAATATAGGGATATTCTAGGGATATGTGTGGAAAAATTCTGCTAACCAATCACAGAGCAGCGCCCTTCATGACGCGGCTTTATCTAGCCAATCATCATGCTCTCAGCTGTCAGGGAGCCCGATAAATAAATTTAAAGAGACTTCAAATGCCGCTGTTATGCTAAAATCGGCCTCATTCGGAAATCGTCCCACGGACGCTTATTTAACCTAAATAACTCTACAAAACTTAACACAAACCTATCATAAACCTTACCTAACCTAAACCAGACCTAAATATAACTTAACCTAAACCTAAAAACTATGTTTGCCGGTGTTGAGCTAAGATTGGCTGATTTCCGAAATAGGGCCGATTTTAGCTCACTATCGCCAGAATGTTACGATAATACATAGCTGCCACATTAGCCTTTCAGCGTAATATTCTCCCACTGATTAGTACAGAGACGTACCCAGGGTATACCTTGATGCGCTGATCATAGGTTCGAGTCTAGCGTGCCCGAAATTAGTATCTATAGACCACTGCTGGCCCGCGACGTACGTATGCCGTATCCGTGGCCCTGGCGGTACTCTGTTATAGTGGATGAGAACTGCGCGTTCGCTCTTTAGGTCAGACAAGACACACGGGGGGGCTAACGCCTCACTGTGACACACGTGACACTTGTGTGCAAGGATAGTATAACTTTATCATATCCTTGCTTGTGTGTATACGTGCGTGTGTACTAGTACGTCAGACATTTGATACCACCACCACCACCGCATCATTATAGCGGCCAAACTTGTATGATGAACTATACGTTTTGATTCAAGAAGTCGACCGATATATATATATATAATATATAGGTTTGCCCTGATATGAATTTATTACAAGTACTATAGGTATTGTATGTTAAATATGATATATATGGAGTCAATGAAGCAATAAACACATCACATTTCAAACAGGCAAGCATGAAATGGCTCTATAATACACAATAAACATAAAGTATAGTGATACAACTTGTAATTTATTGTTTGTTGACGTCTAGCCGCTTCAAATTTCACTCCCTTAGGGAGTTAAGGGTGCTCCCGACCACCCTTAGCCTCGCGGTCCCGTAGCAAGTGAAAAAATGGTTTGAGCATCTCCCTTAGAGGCGCTACGAGGTAAAAGTCCCTTAGGGTAATACTTACGGGCCCGTAACTCTTTCGAGCATCTCTGCCCTGGGCTGGGAGCTGCTCGATGCCTACCAGAGTTTGTAAGAACGTCGCTGATTGGCTGATAGACTCGGGCTGGGTGGTGGTGGTGGTGGTGTACCTTGCCTTGCCGCTACCAAAATCCTTGTGTTGCCTCAAAAAAATATTCATATTTCTTTGCTTAACTCACCTCTTACACAAGATAGGCCTATTTTGCTTGCATCAGTGAATCAGGCAGTGATTGGTCAACAATAACACGCTTTTCGTAACTCAATAGGGTAAATAATAAAGTCATGACTGAGTATCATAAGAGTAGGCGGATTTTCAGGTTTCAATGTATTGAAATGTTGTACTCCTACCCGATATTACCAAGCTACCAGATGATATTTAGGTTAAACTGAGCCTACTATCGTGTTCAAGATACATTGCTTCATATCTTGAGAAAAAAAAAAAATAAGTAAGACTACACCAATATTAAGATAATTGAAGCAAAGTAAAACAGTGTATAAACATTTTTTCTTGCTTTTTTTGCTTCAGCTCCCTGTAACTCCATCAGTTTTGCTCGCATTAAATTTTGAATCGCTGTTTCAAAATCCTCACAATTTTCCGATTCTCAAGATATGTAGCACGTACCAATAAGGAAAAAAATATGTGGTCAAAGTGGTTAATAAAGTAAAACTACTGAAACTGGCGCCGTGACTGGTGAGCCTCTCTGATAAAACTCCTCAGAACTCATCTCTCCTGATATGAGTCCTGTGGGAGCAATGCTCACCAGTCACGGCGCTAGTTTCAGTAGTTTTACTTTATTAAAAAATAATATTTCGTGAACATCATTTCAACAGATTTTCTGTTTTTTTTTCATTCACTCAGAAACCGTCATTAAACTTTACTTCTATCTCTTTTTGCCAGTGTTACGTGTTTTGTTTGTTATTTCTTTACTAAGTCTTATTGCGGCGAGGGCAGTGACTTAACCTTGAAGCAAAGCGCTTCACACAGCGAGGAAAGCAGACGCAAACATCATGTGGGCACAAGGAACCTTATTCTATGACACGCAACGCTCAGTTATATACAACGCATCTGCCAATAACATCCCGGTGGCTATTCAAAATATCCGGTGACGTCAAGGTGTTAACATCGAATTGTTGCCACATACTGAGGATGCTATTGTGACATGTATTACGGGGAAACGGGCTGAGTATCATATAGAAAGACATTGGGCATGGCTATGTTTGATTTTATCTTATTTTTCTTCTCACATACCTAATGGTAATCGCTGAGTTTTCCCCTACCAATAATGATCAGCTATTTCATACTATATTTTTTATAGATCCCCGAGCCTTCCTCGCCCTGCCATCAGTCCTGAGGCAACAGAGGATAGAGAGAAGGAAATCCTACGTACTCCATCATTATAAGTCAAGGTGACCTTCCTGTTTTTTTAGCTCATGGGCACTCACTCCGTACCGTGTCATATCCGAGTTCTTGCATTGCCCATTCTTATTCAGATGGTGCTCAGACATCAACCCTTGGCAGTCCCCGCGTACCTACGTATCAAACGCGGCTTGCACCACTGTAATGTATTCATGGGCGACGAAAGCAGTGTGTCCGCTACGTCGGGCGGAATGTAGGCCACCGACTTACCTTGACCCAGCCTGGACTTGACCGACCTGAAAAAGACATCTTTCAAGAGTAGGTGAAGTTTGAGGAAGATGTGAAGGATTGAGAAAGTGATTCACACACACACACACACACACACACACACACACACACACACACACACACACACACACACACACACACACACACACACACACACACTTACACACACACACACACACACACATACACATACACATACACCCACCCACACACACACAACACACACACACACACACACACACACACCTAAGCACTAAGGATGAATGATAAAAATGTTGATATGGAGACGGGGCCATACGAGCGTTGCTCTGGCCCTGTAAAATACAACTAGATGAAAACAACAAGATGAATACACACCGTCTGTGGTGGTCTAGAGGTTTAAGAACGAGTTTGACCATTCTGTGGTCGCGCGTCAGAAGCCTTTCTAATTTTATTCATACTATAGAGGCAAAGGCCAGCAGTTCTGCCCACCTATAGACGATTGAAGAATGAACCCTTGCTAAATCATGATACCATAAATGATCAACGTTAAATCATCATCTACGTAAGTTATATCACTATATTAAGAAGGAAAATAATGTAAGAACATAAGAACATAAAAAAATAAGGAAGCTACAAGAGGCCGTGAGACCTACACGTGGTAGTTCCTGTTACTTAATACTACCTACATCAACCTTTCATCCCAATCCATAAAATTGTCTAGCTTCCTTTTAAAGTTCGCTATTGACTCAACACTAACTACCTGATGTCTGAGTCCATTCCTATCATTTACCACCCTATTTGTGAACCAGTCTTTCCCTATTTCATTTTTAAATCTACGCTTTTCCAATTTGAATCCGTTACTTCTTGTTCTATTCTGATTACTAGCCGTAAGAGCATTTCCTATATATCCATCCTGTAATACGGAGACCAAAACTGAACCGCATAATCTAAAGTAGGTGAGGTCTGACTAGAGCCAAATTTAGCTTTAGAATAACCTCAACACTTCTACTTTTAACACTCCTGGAAATTAATCCTAATACCCTATTAGCTCGATTTCTAGATTCGATCTCGAGTTCTCAATATATTGTTTTCTAGGACGGAGGTCTGAGCTTACCCGCACTCCCAGATATTTCTCACCTTCTGATTTTTTCAGTGATACATTGCATATAGCGTAGTACCTATTACCACCTATTATCTAGTATTAACAGCACCTCCCCTAGATCAACCGATTTCCTAAAAATGTGCACTAACTACACCAAGGGCGTAGCCAGGAAAAATAATTGGGGGGGGGGGGGGCACCTCCCAATGATGGTTGAGGGGTGGGTGCCTTAATCAGCTGGGGGTCTGGGAGGCGCTGTAAGCCCCCCAGAGAATATATTTGAAGATATGACTTAATTGGGGGCATATTGAGCCCTATGGGGGGTCATTTATTGGTTCTTTGCATGATATTCAATATAGTAAAATTGATTAAATTATACCATACACTCCTAAAGTAGATGTGTTGAATTGGGGGGGCCATGGCCCCATTGGCCCCCCCTCTGGCTACGCCCTTGAACTACACACTAACAACTTCTTGGAATTATTTTAATACTCTGGGATAAACTTCATCTGGTCCTGGTGACTTAAAATTCTTCATTCTGCCTATACCCTCTTCTACCATTTCCCAATTTATCACTAAATCTTTGAGTTTTTTATTATCCTTTCGTCTAAATATCTGTTCACTATTAGGTACCATCTGCATACCCTCCTGAGTAAAAATACTAAAGAAATAATCATTTAAAATTGTAGCCACACATATCCTCATCAGAACTTACAACCTCTCCCTGAACTATTTTTAACCGACCCAGCGATTCCCTACTTTTTGTCTTATGGGCCTGAAAAAATTCCTTAGGGTCGGTCTTTGCCTGGCCAACAACCATAATCTCATAATTGTTCTTTGCTGTTCTTGTAAATTTTTTCACTGTCCTAGCCGAAGCATTATGCTGATCTCTGCTCACCTGTCCTGCCCTAACACTTTTGTACATGTTTCTTTTTAGTCCTATGTTGTGTTTTAAACTCGCAGTCATCCAGTTGGGGTCGTTTTTCCTTGATCTTATCACCCTATAAAAAAGGGCCATAATCGCAATTTTTTTTTCTGACCTGCAATTAAATTACTGACAAAAAATGTATAATCCTCGTCAGCACTGACCTCACCGACTCCACCCTCCTCCTCGACGTCAGACCTCACTTCAACCTCCATCCTCCCCCAGTTAATCCCTTCCAGGTGTCTTCTTAATCCTGCATATATGTAGGAGCGTATAAATCTCCGTAATGGTAAGCAGGGGGAATGAGAACGTAACTGCTTGTGTAGTTTATTAAAACACTGGTAAGTTAAGGGTAACTGGTATCGCGTGCGTAACAAAGGTTAGTGGGAGCGTCCTGTGCTCACGTCCTCTCGCCTGTGTGCCGGTGGATCCTCTGGGGCCTGGCACTTGGTGCCGCGCCCCGTGGCGGTTGGTCGCTTCCGCCTGGTATGCGCGGGAACCTTAGGCCTGTCTCTGTTACCAAGAGGCTGACTTAAGACTAATACATACAGACACAATAATAATACCCTACATAAATAGCCCTTCTGAAGTCAGGTACTCTATGCATATTAACACTTTTAGATCCTACTTCCCATTTTAAGCAGAACCTTATTTCACAATGATCGCTATTACCTAACTGACCTCCAGCTTCTACCTCTGTAACTAAATTTTCCATGTTTGTTAGTGATAAATCTAAAATATTGTCTCCCCTTGTAGGCTCTTTGATTGCTTGTTTTATAAAGTTGTCATGAACTAGTTTTAACAATTCCTCTGCGTCATTATTTCCTACAATTAAATCCCAGTCTATGTTCCTAAGATTAAAATCTCCTACCACGCATAATCAATTATATATACCAGCCTTGCTTATTTCTTGCCATATAGGAACTGAATCCTCTTTACATAAGTTTGGAGGCCTGTACAATATACCCAAGACCATTTTATCAGTTTCCTCCCAAACCTCCACTCATATAGACTCTATACTAACATATGCTTTTATAACATTGTTAACACAACACTGCAATGTATCTCGTGCATAAAGTGCAACTCTTCTACCTTTCCTGCCTAACCTGTCCTTGTGGAATAGCTTGTACCCCTCTATCTCAACTTTTGGAATAAATACTTTGCCTGACATATCTAACCATGTTTCTGTTAATGCTATAACATCAAAATATTATACACTTGTTATTCCTCTCAGTAAATCTATCTTGTTTAAAATACTCCTACAGTTTGTATAGTAGTACACCTTTAAGTTACTCTTCTTCATCTTGTCAGTTTTTCCTATAGCTGTAACTAACCCCTTCCTCTCTCTCTCTTCTTACAAATCCCTTCAGTTTCCTGCCTTCTATAGCTATTTTTAGTGTCACTGGTTTCTATTCCTCTGACCCCAGTGCCCAATCCTCGGATGTCTATCATAAAAAAAAATTAGGATAAGAATACAGTATTGATGTACTGTGAGGGTTGATTGAACTCATACAGGAGATAGTAAAGTAAAGATAGGGGCATACGCTATGCTGCGCGTGGCATTCGGTGCTCATCTCATGGATGAGATGAACATTAGCCCTTAGAGCCGGTGGTGGGTGAAGACCCGTTACCCCGGGACACAGGGCTATTGTGACACCCGGGTTACCACAGCTACCTTCCCTAGGTTACCCCAGGTATCCGTTTATCAACTCCGATAGGAAGGAAGAACAGCTGATTTGGCTGGTCGCCGACTTGCCCTGGCCCGGATTCGAACCAGGGTCCGCAGAATCGTAGCCAGGCACGCTAGCCACTACACCACGGAGGCGACAATACAGGAGATATTAAGTAAAATTTAGTTTAGTTAACGAACCGTAAGGTACAATATTTATTTACTGCATTTAAATCAATGCCAGACGAGAGTGTACCGGGCTGCTAGGCTACATCAAAAGACTACGTGACTAGACGGAGCGGGGACCCTACGAAAAGGGATAAGATCCTATAATTGTTTGCCACTACACTAGTATAGTATGTATGCACATAAAATTCAGCTGCCTTATATACCGCACCAACTAAGAATAACTAACCACTCCCCGACAACTTAAGCAGAAAACAAGGTTTGCCCTGCACAAATTTCGCTTTGGATACAAGTGCTAGGCAGTACTAAAGCACGAGACCCCAATCCAGTGAGAAAATTACGACTGGCTCGTTGATGCTCCCTTACAGCACTGCATAGAAGACTGTACCAAAACAGCTCCATTCGTGCAAAGACACCAACGGACTGCACCAGAGATGATTGGCGCCACATCTAACGAGGCATTTGTAGACATGGTGAAGAACTATCCTACTCCACGATGATCTTTTTGATCGCACCAGCTTCTATAAATTCGTACCCAACTATTTCTGAGTTTCTCCCATCATCAGATGAGAGGTGTATCTGACACTCCACCTTGCGCAGATTAACCAGACTCCTCTCAACTGTATGCGGGTGTGACTCAGTTAATGGGCCCCAGACATAACTACGTCACGGTTTGTTTACATCGGTGCATTGTGAGGATAAGGCGGGGTCGCCGCGGGTGGACCTACGAAGGGAGAACTATGGCGATGGAAGAATTTTGAGTTATATTGCGCGAAATTGATATTCCAGGTGCTATATTACTGTGCTCTGTTCTCGCTGACAACACTATAGAGAAGACCTGAGGTAATGGCTGAAGTGCAGAGGCTTCTAAACCAAGAAAACAGAGTCATAACAGAGCCTCGTTAAAAGGTAAGCAACTGGTAGGTACGTAATGTGTCCCTACCACTTGCTTACTTCTTAATGAGACTCTGCTGTGACTGTTTTCCTGGTTTAGTAGCCTTTGCACATCAACCATCAACTCAGGTTTTCTCTATGTTGTCAGCGAGAACGGAAATATAGCACCTGGAATATCAATTTCGCCCAAAACAACTCGAATTTTTTTCATCGTCGTAGTCTTCTCTTTGTAGGTTGTACATATTCATGGTTATGATAGTATTAAAATACCTTATTAATTGAGTTCCTTTTGTTGTCTTTCCTCATAATAAGTAGTGGTACATCATGGTTTAAGTGTTACTTGACGAGCCAATGAATACTCTTGAGTCTATACCAACATCACCAACCTTTGCTTTGATTTATCTTATTACTCCATCCATAAACAAGTTGCATAACCACGGTGACATTACCCATCCTTGCCTCATGGTACATGGTACTGTCGTCTACCGATATTTTTATCCCTACACAAATCGGGAAAACTCGCCGACGGTAATGGTTAGGTTGGATTTTGCTTTGATTTATCTTATTACTCCATCCATAAACAAGTTGCACAACCACGGTGACATTACCCATCCTTGCCTCATGGTACCTGGTACTGTCGTCTACCGATATTTTTATCCCTACACAAATCAGGAAAACTCGCCGACGGTAATTGTTAGACGAATTAATTGTTAGACGAGGTAATTGTTAGCACGCTTTTGCTTTGATTTATTTTATTACTCCATCCATAAACAAGTTGCATAACCACGGTGACATTACCCATCCTTGCCTCATGGTACCTGGTACTGTCGTCTACCGATATTTTTATCCCTACACAAATCGGGAAAACTCGCCGACGGTAATGGCTAGGTTAGATTTTGCTTTGATTTATCTTATTACTCCATCCATAAACACGTTGCATAACCACGGTGACATTACCCATCCTTGCCTCATGGTACCTGGTACTCTCGTCTACCGAAATGCTCGTCCCTACACAAATCGGGAAAACTCGCCGACGGTAATGGTTAGGTTAGGTTACCGTTAGGTTAGGTAAAGGTCAGTTAGGTTAGGTATTCATAATCACAGGTAAAAGCTTATTAGTTATAAATGCATACTCCACTCCATACACACTCTTTAACCCTTCAATACATCCCACATTCCCTCCCAGTCTACTCTGTCATATGCTTTGGTATTAGTCCAGATGAACACCGAACTCAATTTGGTGGACGAAACTATTTTTTTCTGATGTATTTTTATGTGTTTTGAATGAACCTGTTAACCGTTTCTGTCGGATTTTTTTTTTTTTTTTTTTTTTTTTATTATATATTTTTTTTTATGAAAAAATTCAGGGCGCATTGCTTAACTCGATCGGACAGTTTGGGCATCATGGCATTATGCAGAGAGGCACGTTCCGTTGCAACTTCATCACAGAAGAAACATACATCACCTTCAGGAGGTCGGTCTTTTCGTGAAAACTGTCGCTGCGTGTCAGGGCGATCTCGGATGTCGCTTTCACATTGAGGTATTGCAACTGTCTGAAGTCGTGCTAGACGACTTGAAGAACAATTCAAACGGCAAGATGAGAGCCACTGTGCGCTATGTTTGGCAAGTGTCTGAGGGATACCATCGCCATCATCTAATTATGCTATGTGCACGCCAACTGGCTGTTCACCTAATTCTCGAAACTTTGTTAAATTGTCACCCACATGGTGATACCCAGCCCCAACATCTATCCTATTTGATTTTGCTGGGCACTGGAGAGGCTCTGAAGAAGGTTTTTGGCAAAGGGCACAATGTCTCAAATCGATGGGAGGATAGCCAACTGTCGATGTAGATGGTTGCAGACTGTAATCGTCTACGATCTTACATAGTTTCTTCGCCGACATAGTGGATTCTACTTCTGATCAGTCACTTGCAGGAAGAGAAGTATTACATTAATATATATTATATTATATATATTTATCATGAATATCAGCTTAATCAGGATTTTAATGCCTTCTAGCGACAAATGAGTGGTGCCATTGGCTGCTTTATGTGTCAAAACATATAAAACGATATGTTATTCATGTCTATGTGATATATATTCAGAAAGATATGACGTAAAATAGATGTTCACGATTCAGATGGCGGCCATCTTGGAATTCCCCACTTTATGGGTGTCAAAGGGAAAAATGTGTTTGGCCCTATATCTGAGATAATTTATATGTCATGATCATCATATGTGCCAATTTTGGTGCTTCTACCACCAAAGCCACAATCCTCCTATATTTGGCCACATATCCGCCTAGCTAATGAGGCAGGAATGGGTAATGTCACTGTGGTTATGCAACTTGTTTATGGATGGAGTAATAAGATAAATCAAAGCAAAATCTAATTACCGTCGGCGAGTTTTCCCGATTTGTGTAGGGATAAAAATATCGGTAGACGACAGTACCAGGGGGGGAAGCTAGCAACGGAGGTCGTATCGCCAGCAACGATCATCTCTCCGACTACTTAGATACTTCTTTTCCTTATGACGGAAGCTACAAAGCCTTCCTCGGTCGGTCGTAAACGCGTCGGAAGGCGCTGACTGGCTAAGACGAGTAATGACGTCATCAAGCTCATCATCAGTCACCAGCCAATGACAAACTGTTTTTAAAACTTCTCGACCAATCACAAGTCAGCGAGACATATTTCCAGGCAAGAATGGAATGCCAGACTGCCTCTCTCCGCCTCTGTCCCCGTCATCTCAAACTAATTCTCGTTTTATTCGGAATGCTTGCGTTTTAAGGAGTTTTAATGTATCAGATAGTAAGATATATAAGTAAGGAGCCTGTGTTGCTAGTGTTTTGGTGGTAGAAGGTGTGTATGTGGGTTGAAATAGTGAGTATTTGTGATATGGGGAGGCCCCGCGGCAAGAATTTCTCCGTCACTCACTGCCCCGCCAGCAGTCACCTCATCATAACATCTATAAATCACCCTTATTTAAGGTGACACACGGTGCTACATTGATTTAGATAATGACAAGTATATATAACATCTCACCATAATCACTAAGTTGTATAATAACGAGTAATAAGACGTTTAATCCTGCCCAAACCTACCGTGGCGGAGGAGCTGGCGGCTCCAGCCGCCACTCTCAAAAGTTTTGAGTAAAAACCCGCCGTTATCCGCCTCACCTGCGCCTTCCTGAAGAAGACAGTCAGCTCCCACGCCTGTGATAGCACCATAGGATATCACCAGGGATCATAGGATTCCTCAAGGGGTTCTCGCTCCCCTACTAAATATTACCAAAGACATCTCCCTTGGTGTTGATAATTATATCCACCTCACGGGCTTCATGCTGCTGCTGCTGCTGCTGCCGAAGGCCGCGCTGCCAGACGTGGATGAGTCCCTTGCTTGTATTTCATCTCTTTACTCATATATATGAATAATATCCATCCAAATGCAATCATATGTCTACATTCAGCTATAAAAAAGACATTTCATAGCATACCAAGCAAAAATGAGCATGCCTGGAGACTTCCGACCTCTGCTAATACCGGTCTTGAGCAGTCGTTGGCCAGTGTGCACGTTTACGACCAAACCTACGACTTTTCCGCGCTGTGGGTTCCTGTTACGACCGACGTCGGACTTCCGACCAAAAAAAGGTCTTAAAGTGTTTTGTGGCTTCCCTCCCAGGTACCATGAGGCAAAGATGGGTAATGTCACCGTGGTTATGCAACTTGTTTATGGATGGAGTAATAAGATAAATCAAATCAAAATCTAACCTAACCATTACCGTCGGCGAGTTTTCCCGATTTGTGTAGGGATAAAAATATCGGTAGACGACAGTACCAGGTACCATGAGGCAAGGATGGGTAATGTCACCGTGGTTATGCAACTTGTTTATGGATGGAGAATAAGATACATCAAAGCAAAGGTTGGTGATGTTGGTATAGACTCAAGAGTATTCATTGGCTCGTCAAGTAACACTTAAACCATGATGTACCACTACTTATTATGAGGAAAGACAACAAAAAGAACTCAATTAATAAGGTATTTTAATACTATCATAACCATGAATATGTACAACCTACAAAGAGAAGACTACGACGATGAAAAAAATTTGAGTTGTTTTGGGCGAAATTGATATTCCAGGTGCTATATTTCCGTTCTCGCTGACAACATAGAGAAGACCTGAGGTGATGGTTGATGTGCAAAGGCTTCTAAACCAAAAAAAACAGTCACAGCAGAGTCTCATTAAGAAGTAAGCAAGTGGTAGGGACACATTACGTACCTACCAGTTGCTTACCTTTTAACGAGGCTCTGTTATGACTCTGTTTTCTTGGTTTAGAAGCCTCTGCACATCAGCCATTACCTCAGGTCTTCTCTATAGTGTTGTCAGCGAGAACAGAGCACAGTAATATAGCACCTGGAATATCAATTTCGCGCAAAATAACTCGAAATTCTTCCATCGCCGTAGTTTTCCCTTCGTAGGACCACCTGCGGCGACCCCGCCTTATCCCCACAATGCACCGATGTAAACAAATCGTGACGTAGTTATGGGTAGGGTCCATTGACATCACGGCGACCTGGAACACATCTGTATATCAAATCCTGCAGCCATGGTCTGGCGAACAGTATAGTATGTTACCCTCCCCTACTATAACTCTCGAACCAAATCAGCCCAGGGTGTATTTAACAGGTAGACACGGCACTCAAGATTTTCTGGTCAGGATGAGTATCGGGACTTAAAGGATACTACATAAATCCCAATAAAGGATACTACATAAAACACAACTCAATCACCTATGGGCCGCCATCAATCGAAAGTGCCCATGTCATCATTAGGTGACAAATCTATATACACACACACACACACACACACACACACACACACACACACACACACACACACACACACACACACACACACACACATATGCTGTTGTATCTTGTCACAGTGACACACCGCTCGGCCTCCAAGACACTGTGCCACACAATAGCAAAATACGAAAATTCACATAACAATACATAAGTAATATGTATTGTTATGTAGTATACTAAATACAACATGAATATGTACTAAGTGAACATAAAATACAATTTGAAAATTACATACCTAGTTGATAAATGTATCCTAAATTAATATAAACGCAAGAATTGAGAATATGCCAGTATTGTGAAAACTGATGACACAGAAATGATTGAATTTAATTCTTACCTCCAAAATACCCAACCTATATTTTCCCGACACAATACCCCAGCTAGAACTAACTAAGGTACTTATCAGGTGTATAAAAATTATGAGGGTTGAGACGGCTTGAAGGTCTTGATCAAATATTGCACAAACAGTATTCAGACTGGAGTGGAACGGCAGAGTTGAGTGTTTCGGCGTCAGGCGTCAGGGCTATCAACCCGGCTTAAGTGACGCGGCAGGATAGTCGCTGTGTTGCTAAAACACGTTGGTTTTGGCTTAACCGATGACTCGGTTAATATATACAAGTGGTATATACACTATACAGCTTCTCGTCCAAATAAGAGAAGCTAGCAAGAGGTTAATGCCTGTCTTGCTTTCGTGAAATCTAAGAGTGGATTGAATTGAACAGCGGGCGGCAGGGCCGCCACGAATAGGTACATATTGTACCATTGTATTGTACATATTGGTACCACGATGTAGGTACATATCTACGTGTCAACATATCTGTGGAGAAAATATAGCAAAAGCTGCTTACACCCAAACCAGTCGTTTTTAATCAAGGTGGCAACGGTCAATACCACTGGGATTGATTATATTTATCATATCCCAATACTTATATTTTACTTGAATTACCTTAAGTTATAACCAATATCATTATAACATGTATTACGCTTCTGCTCTCCTCCCTATGGTGAGCGATCAACACTTTCCTTATTACAAAGGAGGGAAACGAAACTACCACTCTCTATTAATTGAGAGGGTGGTATAGTGGATAATTTCCACAGCTGGGGGCCGACGAAAATTGAAGTTCTGCTTCAGGTGATATGACCCCCAATATGAGGTGAATTATAATTAATAATATAGGGGAGGTTCCTATGAAGCTCGTAGCGTAATTACTCATCAAACGCCGAGGACACGATCGCCGAGCCACAAACCGGCGGAACACTTGAATAAAGGTTTCGGCACTTAAATTTTTGGCTACTTTAAAATAAATAGCTCTAGAAGCGGCACAAGTGAATAAACAGACATTTGTATTTTTTTGGGGGAGAGTTATCTGCTGTAATTAGTATATCCCCTGCATAGTCATCACCAGTGACCTCAAATTGTTTTAGGAGCTTCACTCGATCAGCGGGAAGTTCACGGGGGCCTTGATAGGTGACTCGTCTACCTTCATATCTATTATATTTAATGCAAGATTTGAGGTAATATTTGACTGCCTGTGTACCGTGTTGTATCCAAAATTGCCTCCTGATATAGGCTAATATGTCAGCCATTCCGCCATGTAACGATCTCCTATGAGATTTTTCCAACAATAAATTAGTTAGATGGTGGCGTTTGGGAATTAGTATGGGACGGCAGATGGTATTTGGAATATCAGCTTTCAAAATTCATCCTCGACATCTAATTATACCCTCATTATCTAGGTAGCGACCTAATGATTTGATCAATTTGTTCCTATGGGGGCTGGCCGAGGCTAAGAGCTGATATTCCTCTGGAAATACCTGCTGTTTTATTGTTCTGGCCCAAAATTTTAAGGAGTCAGAGATATCCCTCTTAATGATTTTGAAGACTAAATCAGTAGTTTAAGTAGTTTGCTGAGTAAGGAAAACCTATTAATGTCTATAACAGGATCTGGGATTAATACAGGTGCCCTTATTATCTCTTTAGATATGTCTGGCTTAGTGGAAACCTTTTGTTGAGGCATATTATTACATTCTTTCAACCAGGTAGGACCTTCAAACCATAATCTTGTGTTTAATTTGAGGGTGGTAGTTCCTCGAGACACATTATTACTTGGATTTTCCTTAGCGGCAATATATTTATTATGAACTGGAATATCACTTTCCTTTAATAACTCACTATTTGGTGTGGGCAGGAAAGTGGTTCCAATTCTGGCAATTAAATGGGGTGTGCATGACTAGGAATACCTTGCTCTTGTTCTGCTTGATGAGTACTTTGAGGGATATGGGTCCCATTATTACATTACCACCAGCACTGGTGAACATAGATACGTTATGTCTTTTGATGACTGTCATTAGGTAACGCTCAAAATAATCAGCTCCTATAATTAGTTGGAACGGACCATCAACGTCCTCAAAGGTATTTCTAACTAGTCTAACACCTGTATTCCTTAACATTAAATTTTCAGCTGTGTCGTTTAGTCCTTTTACATTTAGATTTATACCAATATTATTAACTACAGCACCTACCCTACATTTATATTTTCCTAATTGGACTAGGGGTTGAACTATGTCAAAGTGTTGAGCCTCTTTATTGACAAGAAAACCTGAAATGGCTAAGTTCACTTTACTAATTATGGGTAGTTGTAATAAGTCAACTATCTCTCTACTAATGCTGGATTGTTTGCACCACTGTCAAACATTGTCTTTATAATGACTGAATTACCATTGTGGCTCACCTTCAAATCTATCGTAGGGACAGCTGATGAACTACTCTTATAAGTGACTGCCATTTTAACAACTGTAGGGTCTGAGTTAATATCGCTGTTAGGACAAAGAGCTATGTTGTGATTAGATTGTTAACATTTCCTACAAGTACTTAACTTCATAGGGCATGCACGCTGTTTACCATGTTTACCAAGCATGTTTACCACTGAGACAGGTTAGGCAATTACCCAGGTTCCTTATCCTTTTAAACCTAGTGGTACAATCTGGATAGACAATGAGGATGATTCGTACGATATTTTTTCAAAAATTTGTAAAACAAAAAATGTGTCAAAACTGGAAAACTTTCTTATGCATGACAAAATATAACCCTTTGACTAAAATGTGTATAAGTTACAACTCTGGGAACATTTTACAAGTAGTTGAAACATTGGCCTAAAAAGAGTCGCTAAAATTGTACGGATCCACAGGTGTGGATGATCCATACATGATCAAATATATCAAATATACATAGATATCAAAAAGTAAAACAATCATAATTTTTTTATTAAAGGTAAACTTCCTAAATAGCAACATATTTCATTGACTAGGCCCTAAATATGATTTTAAAATGATTTTCATTAATAATGATGTATTAAGGGGAGGCGGTAGCGGAGTGGTTAGCGTCTCCGACTGGCGCTCTCGGTGACCCGAGTTCGATCCCCGAAGAAAACCAAAACCTTTTTGCACCGTCGAGTGGCCTAAGAACACCCACATGCCCTGTCCATCAACTCTATCTTCGATTGCGCGTGCATCAGAGGACACAGGGGGGCGGCATGAGCCTCTAATCACAGGCGTCAGTATAAAAATCCTGCCTGCGCCACCACGGGCGAGGACCAACCATCACACCCCTCAAGTGAACCTCCAGAGACTACCATCCGATCCCTGTATCACCACTGCCTACAGGTGCTGTAGGCACAAATGTAAAAAAAAAAAAAGAAAAAAAAAGATGAAGTTCAAAAGTGAAAGGAAAAATAATGAAATATGATTTACATTTAGAAGTGCCAGGATTTTTTTTTTCATAAACAATTGCCATAACATTAAAGATTTATTCATCCTACATACTGTATTATGTTTATGAAGTTTACCTAGTTTATGAAGTTGAATTAAGAGAAGCTGGGGATAAGGAAAACAAATATCAATGTAGAATTAAGTATGAACAAGAGTGTCAAAAATATCTTGATAAGATACTTGAATATGAGGAATTACTGGAGTGTTCTCAAAACCCAACAACAGCTAAAGCCTCTTTACCCCAAATTTAACTACCAGACTTGTCACTACCCCAGTTTTCAGGGGAAAATTGGTTCTCCTGTGATAAATTCAAATTTATTAATGATAGTGCTGACTGAACAGAGGTGCATAAATTAACCTATTTGTTGGGTCATTTGAGAAGTCCTGCAAATTTACTGGTAAAGGAATTAATAGTTGAAAAAGCCAATTATAATGTGACTCTCAAGATTCTCAAGGACAATTTTGAAGATAAAGATTTAGTTGTAAAAAAACTTTTTTGCAGGTTTGTAAATCCACCAAGTCTTTCTCATAATTTCAAGGAATTAGAAGATTTCAGAGTAACTTTGAATTGCACCCTAGGAGCAATATAATCTCATAAGCCCTTGATTGAGTCCGACTGGATGGTCAGCATTATGATATGGAGAAAATTACCAACCTGGATGCGTGACCGTTTATATCAGAGGTATAATAATAACTACTTCACGGTCAAACAAACAGAAGAGGGATTATTGCAGGAGTGTACACATTTGCAGGGTATTGAGCAGGAGCCCCCCCACCCCAAGTAAGATAGGAAGTGTTCGACATAAGAGAAAACAGCTATATCAACCACCCTTAGAGTTTAAAGATCCTTCGTTAATGGGTATTTATCCCGTGCTTGCTAAAGTTGGTCAAACAGCCTGTAGTTAAGATTCAATCAACTCATCCAACCTGTAAACCACAAAGGCCTATTCAAATAAAAGATACAATCCCTAATTCCAGGGCTACTTCTAGTGAAGTCAGAGGAAATTGTGTCTTTTGTGAGGGGGAACATACACCATCCACATGTATTGTCTATCCAGATTGTACAACTAGGTTTAAAAGGATAATGAACCTGGCTAATTGCCTAACCTGTCTCAGTGGTAAACATGCTTTAAGTGCATGCCCTATGAAGTTAAGTACTTGTAGGAAATGTTAACAATCTAATCACAAAATAGCTCTTTGTCCTAACAGTGATATTAACTCAGACCCTACAGTTGTTAAAATGGCAGTCACTAATAAGAGTAGTTCATCAGCTGTCCCTACGGTAGATTTGAAGGTGATCAACAATGGTCATTCAGTCATTATAAAGGCAATGTTTGACAGTGGTGCAAACAATCCTTCATTAGTATATAGAGAGATAGTTGACTTATTACAGCTACCCATAATTAGTAAAGTGAACTTAGCCATTTAAGGTTGTCTTGTCAATAAAGAGGCTCAGAACTTTGACATAGTTCACCTCCTAGTCCAATTAGTAAAATACAAATGTAGGGTAGCTGCTGTAGTAAATAATATTGGAAATAAATTTAAATGTAAAAGGACTAAAAGACACAACTGAAATGTTAAGGGATAAAGGTGTTAGCTAGGTATCCCACAGGTATACAGGGTCCTCAAGGGCACCGAGCACATCAAACCGATTTGAGACTGCCACTGCATACTCATGGGCACATGTCAAGTCCTTCAGCTTCTCAAGATGAAACACAGTATCGTTACCTCTTGAGATTCTTCTGGACTTGACATGCAGCTTAAGTGTAGCAAAAACAAGTCTGTGATCAGTTGCAAAGAACTCAGCATTCTGGTGAACCCTGCAGTTCTGGGGGAAGATGCTGAGAAGTGCCTTAGAGGTAAGGCGTCTTCAGGCGCTTTTGTAACGGCCTGGCTAAGGCACCGGCTCAGGCCTATGTACAGACGATAATTCAGGCGCCTTTTCCTTGCCTTACACCTCCAACGCCTTAGGTATTGGGCGTGGTCCGAGAATCCTACTAGCCAATCACGTTGCCTGTCTGAGCGCTGCTTAGGCAGCTTCGACCAATCACAAGGCTTAAACACTTCTCCGCTGAAACAAGAATTGTTGTGCCTCCCTCCCTCACACCTGCAGTCCTGCACTAAGGCAAGGATGCAACGCTCGCCCCGCCGAAAAGCTGTTTCGTTACAAGTTTGACGTTCATCGCAGGTTTTGACCACCTATATATTTTTTCATTGGGACGTGCTATATACCAGGATAATCGGAAAGGTGTACTGATTCCGAGACAGTGAGTGGAAATTTTATGCAAGCACAATTACAGGAATAAGAAGGAGTTGAATAAAAAAAGGTGAAAGAAAAAAACGTTTATACACGATTTCATTTTGCTCTCATTATCTTATTATAGGTATAGTTTACTGTAATTTTTATACATTCATGACAAGTGCTTGTGGGCCCTTCGGACCCATGTATTGATGTTTGTAGTAGTAGTATATTTCAAACAACAATGTGAGTGCAAACTCCAATCGTGTTGTTGCTGTCGTTGGTCACTGGTCAAAGTGCCTCGGGGTAGACCAGCTACCACCACCTTAGCCTGCCTGACCCCAGCCCCACGCTTGTCTCACCCCAGCCCCACGCTTGTCTCACCCCAATCCCACGCCTACCTCACCCCAGCCCCACGCCTGTTTCATCCCAGCCCCACGCCTGTCCTGCAAGCAAGCACACACACACACACACACACACACACACACACACACTCACACAAACGGTAAGTCCATGAGTCTACAGAATTAGTGAAATGCAGCAAAACGTTACCGCAGAGTCTATTCCTGTAATCTAATCTCTGAAAAGGGTTTTTAGCCCGAAACCCCCCTTCAAAATAATTAAATTGACATGGGACCAAGCCATTTACCACCTAAGATTTATTTGCGATTTTTTTTAGCCTACTCTCATCAAAATTGAATTCACAGTTACGGCTACCCAAAATAGACAGACACACAGACAGACAGACAGACAGACACACGGCTACTCCTATAGTATATTAGATTATACACTAATGTCTCGTGAAGATGATGGTATGTTCAGCTGTCCTAAATATCACCTGGTAGTTTGATAATAATGTGTAATAGTACAACATTTTAGTGCATCCGGAGTACCCTCCGTGACACTTGTCTCAGCACACACCCATGCAGTCGCTCCACCCGCCACCCGCCCAACCAAACCTTGCAACTCACAACACACAACATTGCTATTGCCAGCATTTAGCACCCTAGAGCCACATTTAGTCTTCCACGATCGATTCATACACACTTTGCAACACTATTATTACGTAAACACCAATTGTTACGTTGTAGCAGCTGTAACAAGGCTGTATTTGCCTTCTAAACAGAAGATGAATGTCTGTCAAAGGCCAACAGCATCTCACTAAGGCATGGTCGGACCATGCCTTAGTTTCAGCGCCTTAAGCGGTGCCAATAAGGCGGCTTCATCGACTGAGCATAGGTGGTAGGAGCAGTTTGCCTTAATCACAGGCGCCCCAGTGGATACGGCGCCCTAGCTTGCTCTCTGCATCCGGCCCCTGGAGGATCCTCCGACGAGTACTAACGAGGATGTGGTCGATCTCCACCTATGGTATATATATATATATATATATATATATATATATATATATATATATATATATATATATATATATATATATATATACATATATATATATATATATATATATATATATATATATATATATATATATATATATATATATATATACGTATATATCTATCTATCTATCTATCTATCTATCTATATATATATATATATATATATATATATATACGTATATATATATATATATATATATATATATATATATATATATATATATATATATATATATATATATACATATATATATATATATATATATATATTATATATATATATATATGTATATATATATATATATATATATATATTGTAATGACAATTCATTTTTTCCCGCGTGTGTGTTGTGGCGGTCAAGATGGCTGGCCGGGTAGAGCGAAGCTCCTCCCCTTTGGTATAGGAAGCCCGGGTAGTGACTAGGAGTTGCCAGGTACACGCGTTGCCGCACGCCTTCATATAGGTCAACCATATAAAAGAGGTCATGACCTCGCATCGCCCTCCACTCCCTACACCCCACTCCTATAGTGTCGTGTGAGGAGCCGCTGTGTCGGGCGTGGGCGTCACGTGTGGGAGGCTGTGAGTCCTCCTTCTATCCCTCGATACATGGTATTGTGAGTATCGTGTAAAGGTTTTCTAAGCATTATATTAGTTCACTGTTTGTTGGTTTGGCTGTATTTACGGAAAGTTGAGTGTAGGTAGGAATGATTGTGTTAGATACATGAGGCTAAGTAGAAGCGCTCTTTGGTAATTGTGTTAGATACATGATGCTCAGTAGAAGCGCTCTTTGGCGATTGTGTTAGATACATGATGCTCAGTAGAAGCGCTCTTTGGTGATTGTATTAGAAACATGAGGCTCAGTAGAAGCGCTCTTTGGTGATTGTGTTCAATACTGGAGGTAAAAGAGAAGGGCAAAAGAGTGGGTGAGTTTTTGGCAACGTCGCGCTGGTATCCATATATGTGAATCTTCTGTGACTGGTGTTCAGTGTTTCTTTCGTGTTGTTAAGAGTACTTGCAGTTAAGTGTTGTAATTAAATGTAAATATTTTGTTAGTTTTGTTATAAATAATCCTAGACTTGAAGAGAAATAACGTAACTAGACCCACGTGTCCCTGGGGCATGGCCTGGGGTGGCGACCTCGTGTCACCGATCGTGACAATATATATATATATATATATATATATATATATATATATATATATAATTATATATATATATATATAATATATATATATATATATATATATATATAGATATATATATATATATATATTATATTGTATATATATCTATATACTATATATTATATATATATATATAATATATATATATATATATATATATATATATATATAATAAAATAGCGAAAGTGTGTGTGTCTGTCTGTCTGTCCGCGATGGGTGCCGCCCCCTGTGGCGGAATCCCATCATATGGCACAGTTTTGGAACCAGCTCGACCAGGGGAAGGTTTTAAGCCCACTTATGAGATGATCCGATCACTTTTTTTTTTTTTTTTTTAGCAGCCTATTAGCGAGAATTGTGAAACAAAATGTGGGTTGCGAGAATTGAGGAAACCTTGATGTAGGGTGATGGGTAATGGGTGAGTGAATGGGTGGGGTGATGGGTAATGGGTGTGGGGTGATGGGTGAGTGAATGGGTGGGGGGTGATGGGTTGGGGGTGATGGGTGATGGGTGAGGGAATAGGTGGGGGGTGATGGGTAATGGGTGAGTGAATGGGTGTGTGGTGATGGGTAATGGGTGAGTGAATGGGTGGGGGGTGATGGGTAATGGGTGAGTCAATGGGTGGGGGGTGATGGGTAATGGGTGAGTGAATGGGTTTGGGGTGATGTGAATGGGTTGGCGTTAATAGACATTTCTACATCCATGATTTCAGGAAAGTTAGAAGGGGCTATCTGGAGAGTCTGTGTTTGGTGGGCCTTCGGCCCACCAAACACAGGTGGTGGGCCGAAGGCCCACCAATAGCCCTCCGCAGGAGCTAACCAAAAAGTCCGCCCGGAGGGCGGCTTTGCGGCTAGTAATAATATAAGCGAAAGTGTGTGTGTGTGTGTGTCCGCGCTAAGTTCCGCCCCCCGTGGCACAATCCCATCATATGATACAGTTTTGGAACCAGCTCGACCAGGGGCACATTATAAGCCCACTTATGAGATGATCCGATCCCTTTTTTTTTTTTTTAGCAGCCTATTAGCGAGAATTGTGAAAAAAAATGTGGGTTGCGAGAATTGAGGAAACCTTGATGTAGGGTGATGGGTAATGGGTGAGTGAATGGGTAGAATTGAGGAAACCTTGATGTAGGGTGATGGGTAATGGGTGAGTGAATGGGTGGGGTGATGGGTAATGGGTGTGGGGTGATGGGTGAGTGAATGGGTGGGGGGTGATGGGTGATGGGTGAGGGAATAGGTGGGGGGTGATGGGTAATGGGTGAGTGAATGGGTGTGTGGTGATGGGTAATGGGTGAGTGAATGGGTGTATGGTGATGGATAATGGGTGAGTGAATGGGTGGGGGGTGATGGGTAAGGCGTTAATACATACATTTCTACATCCATGATTTCAGGAAAGTTAGAAGGGGCTATCTGGAGAGTCTGTGTTTGGTGGGCCGAAGGCCCACCAATAGCCTTCCGCAGGAGCTAGCCAAAAAGTCCGCCCGGAGGGCGGCTTTGCGGCTAGTATATATATATATATATATATATATATACCATGAGGTGTCGGTAGGTAGGGTATATATGGCAACTGTATATGGCAACTCTCTCCTTGACCCCGCATATAAATATGGTAGACGACGCGTGACCTCGGCCTTCCCAGCCATCAACGTCTGCCTGCACCACATGGCCTCGCAAGTGTGGCACCGGATGCAGGAGGAAGGCTGGGAGCAGTTCCTGGCCGTGCAGAAACTCAGCGACGCGGCCCCAGATCGTTCCCACGGGTGGTTCCCCAGGAGCCTGAGGGCCTTGCGTGATGAGGGCCTTGCGTGATCCCGCCCCACGTTACACCTAGCTCTGCTTCATGTCCTCACGTTTTTTTCGTTATACAAAAAAAACAAAGAAAAGCCACGTTAATCTGTTAATTTGTTGGGCATTATTTCTTTTCCATGTCTTTTTTGTGTTGTTTTTATCTCCCTTGTTATATTCTCATCCCACTTTTTAGTCAGACTGTTGTATGTTTTTCTGTAACTTCAAACCTACTTCTCCATTTTCTATTTTTGACTCAGTTTTTTACTCATTTCTGTTTTCTTTTCTGTGTGTCTTGTCTTATATTTTATATGTATATACTTATGTCTTTTGACTGAACTGCGCACTTCATGCTATACTTATTATCTGTTTCCGATCCTGATTTGTTTTTGATGTTACTGTAAAAATAATTTGATTTCTTGTGAATGTTCAAACTAAAAATAGCAAGCCGGACCGCCCGGCCACATTTTTTCTATTTCTGTATTTCTGTATTTCTGTACTTGGTATTCTTGTCCCCCCCCCTCTTTGTAACTTCCCCCACCTTTTCTCAATAAACTTGAAACTTGAAACTTGACCTCGGCCCCCTTTAGTTTTCGCTCCTCACCCGGCATAGACGTCACCGTCCGCGCTCCGTCCCGTGGGCAGGCCACGAGGCTTGCCCTCATCCTGTCCTGGCTACATCTTTCCTGTTCTACAACCCTGGAAATATACAGACTACGTACTACAAGCTGTTAAGTATTTACTCCATACCCCACTCTATTATAAGGGACACCCATACGTATAGACAAGACAAACCATAGACCCCACGCGCCTCGAGCGTGCGGCACCCGCACGCCCATCCTTTCCCGTGCCGCCCGCCTGCACGCCCATCCTGATCGCCCACGGCGTTTGCATGTTTGATGTCCCGCCCGCACGCACACCCATGTCTGCTGTTGCGTGCCGCTCGCATGCCCTTCACGAGCACCTCGTGGCGTGCTTGTGAGCCTGTTCCTGTCTCTCCTGATTTCCTTCAGTCCTGGTCTACTGCTACACGTGTGTCATGCAGTGATATTGTTTATTTTTCATGTCACTTGGAAGCGTGACCTTTCTCATGTGCTTTGTATTCTTTCTGTGATTTTAACGTGCCCTATATATTTTGCCCTTGGTTGACTCATATATGTGGATACATTTTTCATCTGTGCTAAGTGTTGCTTTGATTTGGGCTGAAACCATTTTGAAAAGAGATTCTGAAAGCGATGTGAGATTCCCAGTTCAAATTTTTAGTAAAGGATAGGATAAGACTGTTCATTGTAGAATAGGGAGACAGTTGAGTGTCATTGAAGAGGAGAGGATAGCTGTTTGGAAGGTTATGACGAGTTTATAGGTGAAGAAATTGTGTTTATGAAGCATTGAACAAAACAAGGTTTGCTCTGCCCAAATCAGATACTATAGAAAGATCAAAAGTTAGGTGCTCTGTGGCATCTCTCTGTGAGTCAGTTAATTTCTGTTGAGTTGGACGTCTAATTCACGACGTTAAAAAATGCAGCGTACAATCAACAGCATAGGAGTGGATAGGGCATTGAGTTAGCCTTAGAAGATCATTAATCAATAATATAACAAATGTTGAGGAACACCACTATTATATAATAGTCCTACTATACATAAGATAAAAACAATGACCATCTATAGTCGCTGCAATAGAACGGCCTGAAATGACCCTTAAGATGAAGAGAAAAAGATATAAACCAGATAAAAGGATAGGTGCAGTGGTGCAGAGAAAAGGGTAATTCCGAATGAGGATAATTTAGAAATTAAAGATTTGTGCCAGACTTGATCAAAAGCTTTTGATAAGTCAAGGGCAACAGCAAAAGTTTCACCGAAACCCCTAAAGGAGGATGACCAAGATTCACTTAGGAAAGCTAGAAGATCGCCAATAGATCGCCCTTTGCGGAAACCGTACTGACGATCAGATAGAAGATTGTGAGCAGATAGATGCTTAAGAATCTTCTTATTAAGGATACATTCAAAAGCCTTAGATAAACAGGAAGTCAAAGCTAAAGGACGGTAGTTTGAAGAATTAGAACGGTCACCCTTCTTAGGAACAGGTTGAATATGAGCAAACGTCCAAGGAAGAAACGTCAAAGAAGGAAAGGTGGAGGATATAGACAAAGACGGCAAAAGTTTGACCAGACAGGGAACAAACACAGAAGCACAGATTTTGAGAACAATAGAAGAGACTCCGTCAGAACCGTAAGCCTACCGAGGATCTAGGCCAGAAAGGGCAAAGGAAACATCATTACGAAGGATCTTAATAACAGGCATAACATAGTCAGAGGATGGAGGTTTTATTTTGATTAATTTATTACACCTAAGGGTGACAAACATTGTACATGGCCCAAGTTAAAGCAGATAAAGGACCTGTGCCACGCAGGACACGCCAACTGTCGCCGGTGAGTCGTAAGCAAAACACAACCAACATCCACCAAGTGTGGATGATGCATATCTTTTTTATGCATGACTCCTTAAATGCTACTGCCAAGAAAGAGAAACAAGACTAGTGTGCACGAACGTGAATTCCTAAGGAAGTAAGCCAGTAACAAGAGGACATTCCAGACAGTAATGAGCAAGGGAGTCTGCATCGGGCGGTTCGCACAAAGGTAGCTTTACCTGATCAACGAACTCTGCCCCGAAGATAACGACTACCAGGCGATGATGCGGTGGCGACACTTCCTTATATGGTCATGCAGGGTTTGTTAATCATGAACCGTGACCTGATCTGACATGCTCTTCCCTGACGACTGTGGGCAGGTAAAACAGGTATGATGTTGTAGTGACCTTGTCACCTACATGGTTGATAAACAGACACCCAGGTTGTTAGTTGGTTTATTGGAGAGAGCAGTTGTGTGTGGTACAAGTCTCTGAGTTCAAGTGTCCCTGCCTCTACAAGAGACTCCCTTTATAAAGAGGCCCCGATACTCAAGACCTGACGCCTACATACCAATGCGGCTCAGGTCGAGATTAAGAAGGAGGCTTAGCCAGGTGTGGTGTGTGACTCACCACAGTACTCTCCTTCCTCAAAATAAATAAAAAAAAATATTATACATATACTTATAAAAAAAACATAGAGGTGCCAAGTGCCGAGGTAATGTAGGTAGGGCACTGTCCAGTCTTCACGTTGCAGCGGTAGCTGCAAGATTAGATAGGAGGTGCCGAGGGGCGCTGTTACAAGATCTTGAGGGAGGCTTGTGAAACTAGGTGTCTTCGGGGGAAAGGCGAAGTGTCCTAAGGAATCGGCTCCCAAGATAGCTTGTGTTGCTCTGCTGAGCCCGTACGTTGCAGGGCCTTGCAAGTAGCAGGAGGCTGCAGGACGCAGGATGGGGCCGCAGGAAGCAGCGTAGGAGCAGGGACGAGGATTAGCACTTTGGCGGCAGGAGACTGGGCTGATGGTGCCCTTAGATGGCTTCGTCAGGCGTAGCGTGGCAGCATGCTGGGCCGTGGGCGTGGGCGGCTAGTGGCGCTGGTGACGGTGACGGCGGCGAGGGGCAGCACCAGGGGCGGCGGCAGGGGTGGCGTCGGCAGGGCTGGGTGGCAGGGCGTGGGACACAAGCCACAGGAGGGCGTGTGTGGGTGCGCTGAGATGGGTGGCGAGCAGGCGCGCCGGGTTGCTGTGGCAGCGCGCAGGGCTGGGTGGTTGTGAGGTGAGCCTAGGGGCGGCGTCGGCAGGGCTGGGTGGCAGGGCGTGGGACACAAGCCTCAGGAGGGCGTGGCGGCTAGTAGCTGCAGGGCTGGGCCGTAGTGAGGCAGGCCTAGGGCGTGGTGCCCTTAGAGTGGATGGCAGCCCGTGGCGGCGTGGCAGCGCGGCAGGAGGTGGCTGCGGCTGGATGCGGTGCCCGTGCGTTGCAGGGCCTTGCTGGAGGCAGTGGAAGGCAGCAGGACGCAGCGTGAGGCAGCATTGCTGGGCCGCGGGCGTGGGCGGCGAAGGGCAAGGCTGTAGCCGCGGGCGGAGTGAAGCAGGGCTGGGGCAGGCGTGATGGGGGGGGCGAGGGGCAGGCCCTCCCCCCTGGGTGTGTCTTGTCACTCCGTCGGTCACCAAATGTAGTGACCTTGTCACCTACATGGTTGATAAACAGACACCCAGGTTGTTAGTTGGTTTATTGGAGAGAGCAGTTGTGTGTGGTACAAGTCTCTGAGTTCAAGTGTCCCTGCCTCTACAAGAGACTCCCTTTATAAAGAGGCCCCGATACTCAAGACCTGACGCCTACATACCAATGCGGCTCAGGTCGAGATTAAGAAGGAGGCTTAGCCAGGTGTGGTGTGTGACTCACCACAATGTACTAGTTAATTGGTCGCCTTTATTAGTGAAAATACATATAGGGGAAAATTATGTAGGTTGCTTTTGGGTTAAACAGTTCTTTTATTTCATTAATTTATAAATAGCTGATGCATTTATATATTCTTTATCTATTCTATCTCTGTTTGGGTATAATGGTTCCTTTGTTTATGTAATTCGATTTTTGTACGTTCTTGTATTATATTATTATTATTATTATTATTATTATTATTATTATTATTATTATTATTTTTATCTTGTAGTTATTATAAATTCGCACTTTTCTTTTTTTCTTTTTTAAATTACGGTAATTTTTTGTTCTCTCTTTTTTTACGTTGGAGCCTATAGCGCATAGAGACTATTTTTCTATTCGATGGATCATGTAGTTGGCCTTGCACATTCTAGAGGGTAGTGATGTCGGTCGCCCTCGCCCGTTGATGGTGCAGGCTGGATTTTTATAGTGACACCTATGGTCTTAGGTGAAGATCACGTTTTTTCTGTGATTTCGGATCCTTAGTCAGGCTCATGCTGCCACCTGACGTTTCCTCCACCGCACTTGTAGTCGCAGTCGAAAGAACAGGTATGCTGTATACGGGTTTCTCCAGCCACTTGATGATGGATTTGACAGTTGCTCCTTGGTAGGACTTGAACTCGGGACCTTCTGCTCGACTACTAGATTCTTGTCGACCGCATTAAAGAAGGTCGAAATAGTTGCCCCCGGCAGGATTCGAACTCGGAACATAGAGCTCACCACTCCAAGACGCTAACCACTCGGCCACCGCCTCCCCCCGGGTTAGATGGTATATTATATACTTATTTATTAGACTGACTTCACTGTTTCCGCTCTCTACGTGGAGTGATCGCAGGGGTTGCCCTCTCATTGGCTATCGTCATGTACTACAGGTACTGTCGTCATGTAGTACATAAGTACTACATGTACTTCTGTTTGAATTTGACCGCAGGCACACAGTCTTTCTTCTAGTACTAGAGTAGCTCATGGTGGTGTTGTATGCAAATATATGTCCATAACTAAACTCTTCAAGAATCCACTAATTGAAGGTCCAGAAACAATATTTGGTTGGTAACACATTTCCCACTGACAGCGAAATAGCTGAAATCGCCACGCCCCTTTTTTTTGGGCCACGCCCTTTTTGAGCGAAGTACTACCATCGTGACTGTATCTGCAGAACCGTTGGACCTAGGAGGTTGCCCGACCACTCAAAATGTGCGCAATGGCCACATTAAGGGGGGTTAGTAATACATTTTCATATCCAAAAGTCAATGGTTTTTAAGATAATTGCCCAAAACTGATTGCAGCATGTTACGCACTACAATTGTATAATACCACCAAGGCCACAACATATGTATGACACTTTATCATATTACCTGTTGTACCTTTTGCATATTGTTCCTATTTTGGAATTTAATTATTTGGATATCTACACTTTTTGCCTTTACTACAGCCACAAAACGTCACACATTTTATGTTCCTTTCGCTGCAAGTGCACGTTTTGGTACTCATACATGATGTTGGGCATTTGCATGGAGGGGGCAGGTCATCGGGCCTGCACGATACTGGCAGTATCACTGGTGTTATGCCAACATCCGTTGCTTCATACCCATACTGGAGTGGATCTGGTTTGATGACTGCATGAGTTGGGGCTTGCAACCACATCTTACACTGCAGATATGCTCGCTTTATGTGTTCTCGTAGCGTTGATGAACAGCACACAAGCTGGTTGAAGTCCAGTTCTTTCTTAGAGTTGTGGTACTGCTCCCATCGATATCACTGGGGAACAATTTCAAAAAAAAAAATTGTTGAGTTAGATTTTTGAGCTTATTTAGACTAAAATTCGCATGCTGATTCCAAATCTGTAGTCAGTTTTTTTCTAGCACGTCAAGTTTTTTCTCCACAGCTTACCCTCCAGATAAGCAAAATTCCACTTGTGAGCCTCATTCAGCCTCATTCAGCTGAAATTCCAGTGCCAGTTTTCGAACAACTACCTCCTCTAGAAGATCTGAGTGATGTTGAAGAACGCAGTGACAGCAATGATGCAGATTTTGACATTCACGAGGATTCAGTTCGTAGGGGATTTGATCAGCACGAGTTGAATGATTTAGCACGTGATTTGGGCCTATCCAAAAAAGCTTCAGAAATACTAGCATCAAGACTGAACGAGAAAAACATACTTGAACAAGGAGTGAAGGTATCATACTTTCGAACCAGAGAAAGTACATTTCTGCAGTACTTTCGAAGTGCCAGCGGTTTTGTGTTTTGCCATAACATTCCTGGTTTACTGAAAGAATTAGGGCTTTCAATCTACAATCCAAATGAATGGCGATTGTTTATTGATAGCTCAAAGCGGAGCTTGAAGTGTGTCCTTCTACACAATGACAATTTGTTTGGCGCAGTCCCTATTGGGCATTCGGTCTGTCTTCGTGAAGAATATGGAGATGTAAAGAGAGTCATTGAGTTATTGCAATATGACAAACACAATTGGATCATCTGTGTTGACCTTAAAATGGTGTCCTTCCTTCTTGGTTAACAACGTGGATACACAAAGTATCCCTGCTTTCTCTGTATGTGGGAGAGCAGAGCTCGAGAGAAGCATTGGGTTCAGACGAATTGGCCTCCGAGATCTGATCTTAAACCTGGAGATCCTAACATTGTACATGAGCCACTTGTTGACAGGAAGAAAATAATATTCCCACCTCTGCACATAAAACTAGGTCTCATGAAACAATTTGTAAAAGCATTGTCAACTGATGGCGACTGTTTGAAGTACATCATCTTGGCATTTCCTGGACTGTCAATTGAAAAAATCAAGGCCGGTGTGTTTGATGGGCCACAAATTCGACAGCTCATCAAAGATGAACATTTCAACGGTACTATGTCAGACCTTGAAAAGAATGCTTGGCTATCATTCAAAGACGTCGTCAAGAACTTTCTTGGAAATACACGTGCAAGTAATTACACAGAAATTGTTCAGAAACTATTGGAGAGCTACAAAGCGCTTGGTTGCAACATGAGTATTAAAGTACATTTTTTGCATAGCCATCTTGCCAACTTTCCGGAAAATCTTGGTGCTGCTAGCGACGAGCAAGGTGAACGATTTCACCAAGATTTGAAGGTTATGGAAGAACGTTACCAGGGTAGATGGGATGTGCATATGATGGCTGACTATTGTTGGAGCATCAAACGCGATAGTCCTCAAGTTGAACACTCCAGACAAAGCTACAAACGTAAATTTTTACCTTAACCTGCACACAATTATAGCCTTATCCTTTCTAAAAACATGATAATGTTAAATAAACATTCTATTCATGCCTATTTCTTTCATTTTTCATTGTATGTTAACATTTGCAACTTTTTATAAAATAAGCACTGTTACTGTTATGTACAGTATTTTTCATATTTTTTAGGAAAACGAAAATCCTACAGTTCAAAAACTTGACGTGATAGAGAAAAACTGAGATCAGTTTTGGATTCAGCACCCAAAAATTACTTAATAACAAGTGTCAGACCTAACTCAACAAAAATTTGTTCCCCAGTGTATTCATCGAAGTGAAACAGTCGGTCTTCTTTAATCCAGACACAAGGAACTTTTCAGCATTACTTGTTATCTGTGGTGACAGTTCTTCTACACAAAACCCTTCCAGTAGGGAGAGATCCATGGATGCTTTCAGGCCAGACAGCTTTGGACCCACCTTGCTGGTACTGTCGCAATCGCTGAGAGCATGAATGGCTGGGAGACACGACACCAAACCGTTGTCCAGTTGATCAACCAACAGGTGGACTGGTACAGTTTTCTTTGTTTTCCGGTTACCAAGCTTCACGTACAGCTTTTGTAGTTGCCAGGTTTTGTTGAAGTGGAAGATGAGGTTGACAAAGACATCTGTGTTAGGTGAGTCAACCAAGACTGATTGAACCCCGTGTTTCACAACACCATCATTAATATGGAACATGATTCTGTCGTCGGCTTCTTCTTGGTTGCTTGAGAACTCTGCGATCTGTGTTTCAGTGCCAGCTAACAGTTTCCTGCATTCACCCCCATATACTCCTCCAAAGAAGATCTCCTTGTCCGACTCGACATTCTGCAGCATCCACTTGAAGACACTCCTGCAATCGAAATTTGTTCAACATTGAGCTCCAGAACATATCAAGATCGACAGGGAGTTTCTGATTGTCAGACCTAATGGTGATACTGATTTGTTATTGAAAACTTCTCTGTGCCCGTTCCATTTGCTTGATTGATGATTTTTGATAAACATAAAAAATAATGTCTATTCTTGTGGACTCGGAGCCTGTAGCAAGAATCCTGTTGGAAAGACTCTCAGCCAATTCCCCGAATGTGTGAAGGCCCATCTTTTTCATCGGTAGTTTACGCACAAGTGCCATGAAGTCCACTATTGTCATCTGAGCGTCACTCTTTACATTCCTTGTCTTCTGTGGAAGTTGACTGACAAGTTCCCTGGCTAAGGAGGCTTTATCGGGCTTCTTCAATTTGATGCCATCTTTATATTCAGTGGTGAGGAACTGGGATGTGCTGATCAATTCATACTTCAGGAGTTGTAGCATGCTGTACCCTCTTTCTCTAGCATAGTCAATGTACCTAATCGTTTCTGCAGCATCCTTTTTTCGCCATCGATTTCTTCGCTGTGGACGGAGTAGAAGTACGTTTCACGAAAACAGTCTTGCGGTTAGTAGGGATTGTATCATGTAGGTGCGTCTCCATATCCTGAAATCTGGTCTCAACAAACTCTTGATAACTCTTCTCACCAATTTCCAGGCATTCAAGTAATCCGTCAACAACCTCCTGGGGTATGTCAGCTCCAGTAGAGATGTTCTGAAGTCTGATTCCAGCGCCGAGCGGATTGTTGATGGATTTTATGTAATCCAGAAGCGTCTTTGCACGAACATGGCCAATTTTCGTAGAACTTGGCTTGAACTCATGGTGTAGGTTCAGTTCACTGTCATCTTTGTCTCCCAAGTTACACCATTCCAGCAGCTGTGTCACATGAAGATCTTTCTCATGCTTTAGGAGATTCCATAAGGCTACTGCTTCTTTCTGTCTAGTCATCCCAATGATACCTCCAGCAACCTTGGGCTTGGCGGGTTTATTGTAACACTTCTTGAGTGCTATTTCAAATCCTACTGCACTGCCTTGTCGGAGAGTGTGGTACATCACCCATCCACCATCTGTAAAGCATCTGTAGATACCCGGGAGCCCGTCAGGGTGGCAAGGTTGGTAGAGACGTGAGCTCGCAATGTGCAGCGTCCCTGTGCATTCGGTCAGCGGTTCGAGTCCGCCTAGTTCGTGCTGACGTGGCGGCGCTTTGTATAGTCAATAACCTTGTAGTTGGTACTTGCAAAGTGTCTAGATAGGATGAAAATCTTATCTTAGATACCCGGGAACTTCCTTTGTATGTCCAGGCAATCTTCAAGGAACAGCGTACCCCATCTGCTATAGTTTGTCCGGCCAAACCCGAAGAACAAAGGCATGCACCTCCGCACAGCTGAAACGAAAAGATACCAATCGCCTTGCCGAATAGAGTGTGTAATATCTCTCAGGATAGGATACAGTTCATCCAGAAACAAGCTCCAATACCTCACATTTTCATTACAGGCCGTTTCTTTCCATTCTGTGAAAGACTTCTTCAAGTCTGCATGTAAGATCTTGCTTTCTTCCCAAATCTCTCTGAACTCTGTACGGTCAACATCTAAAGCCTGCTGCATCTTAGTTTCCATGGTCTCTATTTGCTGGTCTAATTCACAACTAGTACTGTCCTGGTCAGGTTGAAACTTCTCAAACATAAGAACTGTCATCACCTCTGATACAAGACTCATTGCCTCCTTCTCTTTGCAATAGTGACCTCCAATCATGACACTATTCTCTACAACAAGCTTGCCAAAGGCTTCAGTCTCAATCAAAGCCAGATCAATACCGATACAGCCTAAAAACTTCCCAAGGCAAGCGATGACAATCTTCTCCATGTTAAATGGTCCCATTCCAAGGAATATGTTACCAAACTGATCTGGCTTTAACAGCTGGATTTCCTTGGCGATTGCATACACCTCTTCATCAGACCACAGTGCCCCTGACACGGCATTCTTTTGCTTCAAGACATCCTGGAAGTTAATCATGGATGTAAATATTGTGTCCATTTCGGTTGCGACATATGGAAGGATGGGTACAAATGACGTCTTTGTAACATCAAACTTCAGTGGATCCTGGTGTGCACTCATTGTTGCTGTGAAGCTAGGAAAAGAACCCTCATCGCGATCTGTGTACTTCTGTCTTGCCATGCACCAAAGGAAATAATCATCATCAACATTGTGCTTTTGATTATCGTTGTATGGTGTAGTTGAAAATGTTTCCGGTATATCACCAGTGCCTTTGACAAGGTGTGACTTCTCAATGACCTGGCATGGCAGCACATCAGCAAACTTTCTCTTTCCTAGTGGTGTTGAGCAGCTTGTCATCTGAATGTCCTCAGAATAACTATCTCTCGGTTGGTTCTGAAATATGACTAGAACAGTGTCATGACTGGAATCTTTTCCTGAAACTGTGTTCTCTGTATGGTCAAAATTGTCCATTGCGCCCTGGACAACATGCCATTCAGAGATCATTGACGACACAGGACATCTGTTGGGTAGGGTATCCTCCACCATCTTTTGGGCCACCGAAGTGTTGATCCTCTTCATTGAATCATAGCTGATGGCTAAGTTCAACCTATTCATGATGTCAATCAGCTGTCTTGATCTTGACAGGTTGTGGACAGTTTGTGTCAAGCTACAGTGAAATGGAGTTTTACGTCTTCCAGAACTTAACCAATAATGAATAAACTGAAAAAGTATGTCAAACTTCAGGAGCCATTCATCTGTGTTGGCGTTGCTGGTGTTTGGGAACATGTACTTCATGAACTGCATCCACTGTTGGGGGCGATGTAATCTGTAGCGGCCCATTGAAAGTTTAACATCCTCACTTGTGTAGTATATTGCATCCAGACCAAACTCGTAATTCTTGCATTCATGGAGTAGTTCCAGTGCACACTTCTGTGGGCCTGACTTCTCAGATGATCGTAGGGTCTCTATGATGTTACCATGCAGGAGAGAGCTAGAATAAACCATCTGTGATTTTCG
The DNA here is from genome assembly GCA_016584305.1 of Chionoecetes opilio. Lineage (NCBI taxonomy): Eukaryota > Metazoa > Arthropoda > Malacostraca > Decapoda > Majidae > Chionoecetes > Chionoecetes opilio. Next base: position 176,507 of record JACEEZ010013797.1, read on the forward strand.
TCTGTCATCAGGATAAGTGAAGCAGATTGTGTCCCTGAAGCACTTGATCAGAAGAACCTTGGTCCGTCTGTTATCTATTTGCTGATCTGTCTCCAAATTAGCATTGACGAGATTACAAATGTGGGTAACACTGTAGCTGCTAGTTTTGAAATCGAGACTATCAAACACACGTTTGCAGTTTAAGTCAATTGTGGTTGCCTGGTTTGATCGCTCGATATTTTCAAACAATGCATCAACTTGTCTTTTATACTTTAGCAAGTACTGTCGCAAGCAGTTCCCATGATAGAAGATATCTGCAGCAAACACATCACCAGCTGTATCCAGAAAAGCACATCTTGTCTTAACTTCATCCTTATGAAAGTTTAAAGCATCTACGAACAATGCTGCTCGGTCAGACTCCGAGATGCGATACAACACCCGGTTCCTATTACCACTACTCTCTCTTGCTGTGTCACAGATTACACACTTCCTTTCTACGTCTTTGCCACTGGAACTAGTACTCTTCTTCCGTCTTTTAGGGGCCTTATATCTGTAACTGCTTTCTCCCTCTTCAACCTCCATTTTAACAAGTTCTGGCTCACTATTAGTTTTCACTGATCTCTTCGACTTCAGAATGTAAGTGGAATAACAGGCTTTCGGCTTTTGATGGTACTTGAATGTGTTGATGCACATGTTTATTCTTGAGATGACGAAAGAATCATCCAATTGTTCTGTTGCCATCCGTATTTTGGCACGACCATCATTAGTTCCTGAAAACAAGTTTCAGCAAGAGTAAAATCTATATGGCCAACTGCTGATCTTGTAGCACTTCATGCTATACATACAATTCACATAAAACTTGTAACTATATAATAACTAGAACTGAATAGTTATGTTGTTCCGATGCATGTTACAATATATACATGTGTGATAGGCCTATTTATATAATGGATATCTGTACTTTGAAGCATAAGAACATTTCTGTGTCTGATGAACTTTACCATTCTTGAGATACTGTATGTTTTCAAGTGTGCATATTACTGAGATTCGTAATTATTTCGAACAAATAAAGGCTGTCCAACAACATGTTTATACCAAATATGAAGCAAATTGGGAAAACTGTTGTTGAAATATGAGCATTTCAAGTTTTACATTAAGCCCCGCCCCCTCATTAATATGCATGATATCATCACCAAAAATAATAGGGACCATCTACCGACCATGACCTATCTGTGTACCAAAAATAAACTGAATCTGCATTACCGTTCTTGAGATTTCGTGTTTACAAGCAAGGCGTCACATACACACATAGTACACACATACATACACTTTTTCATCAATAGACATATGAGGTAAGGACAGTATTGTTCATCCATTGTTCTCCCTTTTGTATTAAACCCTAAACCCTAACCTTCATAATAACACTCCTATAGAAATAATTGTCAGGACAGTAAAAATATTTTGAATTTCACTGCCAGGACACCCCTTAATGTGGCAGCTGTCCTGACATCCTTCATGTTAGAACTACACATATACACACACACACATAGTTACACACACATGCCAAGTTGACCGAATAGGTTCCTGATGCTATCGCATCTGAACCCAAAATGGAGATTATGGTAAAATTTACCTGTTAACATTTTCCCTGATGCAGTGTTGCATATAACGCATGCAGTCCCATCATAAACTCCTTCGGCTGCTGGCCTTGCGAACACTAAAGTTTCCTGTAAAAAAATATTTTTGCATAATAATGATAGAAGAAATATTGTTTCAGATGGATTTAATGTGCATAATGCAACTATTATTTAAAAACTTACCATGTTTTAGTCACAGCAAGCAGGGATCGATGCCTTCAGTTCCCTAAATCCTTCTTCTATGTCATCGGTTACAGTGTGCAATAAGTTATCAATGTATGTCCGAGTCTGATACTGGTTCTCCCTGACAATTTTGATAGATAAAACTAATGGGTCGTCCTCCATTCTTTGCCTCTCATGCCAAATTTTTGAGAAGAATCTTCTCTACCTGCTCCTAACTAAAGGGTGCAAAGGGGGATAACCAGTTTCAATGTAACATACATCATTACACATAGTTAATCTTACATCGAGCAAATTTTTCAGTGACCAGTTATACAACTTTCTTATCGGCCTCAGGTCTGCATTCAGCCAGGCCTCACACCCGTATAGAACAGTGGACATTAAACAAGCATCAAATACACGTTTTTTAACACGAAAAGAGATATCATTATTATTTCTTAAAAATGAGATAAATTTAATGACATAAGGCATCTTGGCATCGGCGTGAGCTCTGACTGATGACGAAACCGATCCAACGGCAGTGAACGGGGACCCCAGGTATATATACTGAGTACACCGCTCCACCACCAACCCATCCATGTGCACTGCCTCGTTGTCCTCAGGAGTACAGTGTATCACAAATAATCTGGTCTTAGACTCGTTTATTTTCATACCATACTCGTGGCAAAAACGCTTCTAAAGAGATAATTTATAAATCATTCTTTCGCGCGATGTTGAAAGTAATACCGTATCAGTATCAAAACGTGTAACCATTTTAAGAAGCTATCGTCTTCACAATTATCTTTGATCAACCTAATTAATTCATTAACATCGAGTATAATGAGAAGACATGATGTAGGAGAGCCTTGACGGACTCCCACAGTGGCTGCAAACACTGCAGTACCGATGACGCTGTCGGTCATACTATACAAAGCACCAATGACACCCAACATGATCATACCACACCCTAGACGTTTCAGAATTCTTATATGTATGTGCCTCGGAACTAAATCATATGTAACTCAAGCTGCTAAGAAGTCGCGCGACAGCAAGGGAGTATCTAGAGTCGCGCGACTGAGCCAGCGACAAGCGACTGCGTGTGAACGCTCCTATAGACTTCCATTTACTTCGAAGTCGCGCTTCTGGAGTCGCGTGACTGAAATCGCCTCGTGTGAACAGGGCTTAAAGTGGCAGTTAAGGCAGGTTGAGAGGCACTGCGGGGAGGTTGTGGTGGAGGCGCGAGTTGAGGCATGCGCGCGGCAGCGGGAGCGTTGGCAGCCTGGCGTCTTGCGCAGTCTTGCCAGTTGTTAACCCCTGCTTGGTGACAACGGGGACATTTCCAGAGCAACAATGCCGACAATGTCTTGGCGGTGGCAGGAGATGAGGACGAAGCGGTATGTTATGGCAGCTATCTTGACCTCAGCCTGATCACAGTTGAGATGAAAGGCCCCTTCGACCTCAAATAACCAGCGAAGCTTGAAGTCCACAGACGGGTTGTCCCGGAACAAAAGCTTGATGTAGTCAACCCTGGGTGCGAATGCTGGGGGTGGAGGGGCGCGCAGCGACGGGGACTCACGAGAGGGATGTACGAGCTGCGCAGGGCGTGAAGCGCTGCATTCCGCGACGGGTGCGCTCCGCCAAGGACCTGAAGACTCCTTTCGCCTAGAGGACTTGGCAGCAGGGGACGAAGGCTCACCGATATAGTCCGAGGAGTAGGACACAGGACGCTTGATGGAGGAAGGGGCCTGTATGGCGTGGAGTAGCGTGGTGCGGGGCGGCACAGGTGGGGGTAGCGCCGACACTGCCTCGGCTCCCGGAGCCAGTGCGTCATGGCGGCCATTATGTGGTAGCGACTGCCAGACCACCTGAGACATATCAACATCATCGTCACTCAGCGCCAGGTCAGGTTCAAGGCCCTCGAGAGAGACAGGGCCCGAGGGCTTCATGGTGCACACCTACATATGCAGGCAGCGGGCACAGCAAGGGCGTAAGTTTCGCGAGTCAGAGGATGGAAGAGAAGGAAGAACAAGCCCTTCATTAACCAGAATGGAATTTTTTGCAAAGGTTTGAGCAAAGAGTTCAACTTTAGAAATAGATGAGACAGATGTGGAATCATCCGGGAGGAGCATAGGAGGGAAAATGAAGAAGAAAAATTGTTAGAAATATTATTAGCTAGATGCCAGAGCTAACGAGAGTAGTTTGATTCAGAAAGATTTTGACATTTTTATGAATTAAAGAATTTTTGGTAAGTTGGAGAAAAGATTTGGCATGATTATGGGTGGATATATCTCCACCCTTAATCATGCCAAATCTTTTCTTTAACTTACCAAAAACTCCTAAATTCATAGAAAATGTCAAAATATTTCTGAATCAAACTCCTTTCGTTAGTTAGAAAGGCACGAGTTTCAGAAGATGGATGGTTACGAACCGGCTGTGAGCCACCTCTCTATCTTGGGCAGCATGAGAACAATCAGAGTTAAACCAAGGTTGACGGGCTTTAGGATTAAAGAAAGTCTGTGGAATATATGCGTCCATGCCAGAGACAATGACCTCAGCTATGCGCTCTGCACAAAGATGGGTCTTTGAGATGGAAGCAGTAATCATTCCATGGAAAATCAGAGTAGTACTGTCTTAGGTCCTCCCACTTAGCTGAGTTGAAATGCCAGAAGCACCTCCGGTTAGGTGGGTCCTGAGGCAGCACCGGAGCGATAGGACAGGTTACATAAATGCCTGAAAGAAAAAGAAGAAGAAGAAGAAGAAAAAGAAGAAAAAGAGGAAGAAAAGAAAAAGAAGAAGAAAAGGAAGAAGAAGATGAAGAAGATAGTTAAGTATAAAAAAAGAAGAAAATAATGGTAGAAGAAAAAATAGAAGCTAGAGTAGCACAAGACGTAGTAATATTAGTAGTAACAGCAGCAGTGGCAATTGTGGTAGCACTGCAGTGTTCCGTAAACTACGTATATGGGAGCGTTCTTGAATTTACTGAAGGAGTCGTGCTATAGCCTGACGAAGGGCTCTCGTAATGCCTTTGCAACGCTTGGTGCACCGGGTCGTGTGTCTTTGGCATGGACGAGTAATACCTCCCTGCCGAATGCTACATCAAAAACAAAAATTTCCTCGATATGTTATCGTCAAAGGAAAGGATTTCCACCCGACCGAGCGTGTCATGGTTTATAATGTGATATTCTCCTTGACGTGGTGCAAAGCTGCGCCATCAGGGGTGAATTGAAGTTTGTCCCTCATTGATTTTCACCAAAATCATACGTCAGAGTGAACTGCGAAGAACACTTACCAAACCTTTTTCGTCCAGTGAGTTATCTTCAAGCTTGTGTCAATGATGCAGCAGAACCAAAGGCTTGCGAAGTTGGTGACTTTTATTGTGGCATGAGAAAGCTTGACAATAGCCTTCAGTGGATATTATCACACCCCTTCAGGGTCGCAACGCCTCCAAATGCCTCACCTGTTTACGAACACCTTTCTTGTAATGATAAAGCATATTTACGTATACGATTTTTTTTCTCCTGAAATTGTGTGTCATCTTCCTTCACGAGTAACATTATGTTTATACAATTTTTCATATATAAGATTTACATATTATTTTCTCACTCAGAAAACTTCTGCTAAATGCAAGTGCATTAAGATGGCTAAACATAGAATAAACGATGGGATGACGTCCTCCAACGTCATTACAGAGACCCTGCATACGGACACTGAGGGACATGTTTGTGTGGCGATCTTAACTTTAGCATTTTTCTTTTTCATTTCACTTTCGCAGCGTCACCTAACGCGCATGAGAGATAAGCATGACACGGCTGTCTCTACAAATGGTAGTCACGATGATGCATGAAGTAGTGTGTGACGAACACGTGCGGGAAAACAGTATTAGTGTGGTATGCCATGTATTCCCGTAGGATTTTTGTGCTAAAATTGATTTTTTTGCAGTTCTGGCTTCTATAGGTATCAGATTAACAGAAAAAGATGAGGTCCCAATTTTCAGACCCCTCACCCCCTTTCTGGGGGGTCATTCCTCTTTTGGCACCCCCAGGATTGGTCTCTGGCAACACTAAGCAACAAATTTCAACATTTTCTTTGTTACAGACACGTGAACTACTGATTCCTACTAAATTGCTGATGCTGATGTCAGGTCTGATATCTAAATTTCTCTATCACGTCCAGATTTGGTATAACCGAAACCTCTATTTTTCGTTGTTTTCTCACCCGCTTCTATTACGAAAGCCGTCTAAGCTACTTTTCCATGCCACGTTTTATGCTAGGCATACTTAAATAATGTTAACAGGGTTGTCTTTCCTCCTTTATTCTGGCTTAAGACAGTGGAGTTCCATTGGCGGAGTTACCACCCCTGCGCCCAACCATCCACCCAAAGCGCGTTAGTATTTAGCGATACGTCCGATTTTGCGATACTGTCAAAATCGGACGTAAAATCAATCAGTTATTCATCAATGTCCATATTTGAAATGTCCTCCCGAATAGCGTTTGCGCAATCACTGCCATAGCATTTACAGAGAGGAGTACAGGGCAGGCCATTCTTCAAGCAGCTACACCTATTTCCCTTGCATCCTACTTTGCAGCCACATTTGACGAGTTCAACTACAGCTTGTGGGGCAGGCAGGGCAAGACATGTCAGTGGAACATACACGCCTTTCTCCAATTTCCATCCATTTTTTTCAATTGCAGGAAGGGTTGGACAATTTTCAGGGTATGACTTGTCCCGCATTGTCATGTAGTTTGCACGCATGATATGGGGAAGCAATGCAGCACGAGTTGGTGGAAGCATTTCCCCTTCCAAGTTCTTTGACCGAAACAGCTCCCACCTGAGTGATGGTAGGGTTGCTGGACCTTTTGAACTGTAGACATGACACACAAAAGTCTCCAACGCTTTCACCTGCGTGGGAAGCTCGTCATTGACCAACTCGGCAGGAATAGAAATGCACCCTAATGCTTTGAAGCAGTCAATGGCAGGGTCATCATCATCAAGCTTTAGGTATGCATCTACCCATGATTTCTTTGAAATTCCTATGAATCTGCCTCCCCCAATCAGCACCTGAGAAGTTGTGGAGTCCAAGAAGTCCTTGACATTTGCGACGGCCAATAACCTGCACTCTTTCAAAGATGTCTATTTCCCGTTTCTTCTTTCCTTTGCCTGTATGAAACTTCAAGGATATAGTAGATGCTATCTGTCTGGAGGCGATAAGATCAAGAAGGAGCAGGAGTACGTCAGTGTCGGGCGACCATACGCAGATCTTTCTGGCAGCATCACAGGCTGTAGAGGCAAGTACTTGGTTTGGAATCAATGTGTCAGCCTCTTCATGTGTATGAGCATACTCAAAACCTAGTCCCTTGATATGATCATCGTACACGACAACGAGCACGAATGAATCTTTGCTTGCGAAATAGTCAAGCAGTCCTTGGCCAAACAAGCATGTGAGCTTCCGCTTTGTTTTTGATGCTGAAAGTAACTCCTTAATGGACATGGTGAGCTTCATTTCGGGATGAACTTCGTACTCAATGGATGTGGTTGATCGCTTCTGCCGGGTCTTGTTTTTCAACGACAGATCCAAGTATCGATCAAACACAACACGAGAGGTTTTCAACAAGATTCTTGTCACGCACTCTAGAATGGGGAAGGGAAAGACCGATTGACAGAGGGGTCTGGACTGTTTGTCGGAAGGCACTGTCTTTCTTTGTCTGATGTTTTACCTGGCGATCAGTCCGAGTATTTTGGACAAGGAACTGGCATGAAACGTCGACAGTTTTGTCCACCTCCTGGTCTCGTATTCCGGACACTTTGACAACATGGCTACCAAAGAGGAGGTGACTCATGAAGAACTGGAGTAAAGACGGATTTTCAAAATTACTGAAGCTGCCTGTAAACGACCAACTGCGTTGTTGCAGCATCTCTTCTCGCAGAAGGTTGGCGACATTCTTCAGGTGACCAACTATCTCATCATCATTCATCATTGAGGACCTGTAATCCATGGCCATCGTGACTGCAGTGGAGAGCACAAGACGGTCAGGCTCATTCCGTCTTAGTGATGTGACAAACTTCACTTCTGGAAGGCGCTCGCTGATGAGTCTTTTGAGGTATTTCCGATAGTTCTCACTCTCATTTACATCCACACGGTATCTTTTCAAAATTGACAAGTAGGCATCATTTACCTCAGCCATGCTCAGTGTAACATCCTCGTCACTCAAGGTGTTTTGAATAGCGAGGACCAATTGTGCATCACATACTGAGCGAATGAGTAGCACATTACTGTGATCTGTCCTCGTTGATATTCGCTGTGCAGAGAGCAAACATGTCCGATGATAGTGCTTTTCAAGAGCTGATGCGTCGCCGGGTTCTTCAAGGTCCGCTACTGAAACTCTAACATGGTCATCTGGGGTTTTCTGCTTGATCTGTAGGAGTGTTTTACCCATTGAGTCAGTAAGAACACGGTGCAGTGGCTCTGAGTCATTCTTGGGACAGAAGTCACAGTTGGAAAATAGACACACTTGTTCCTTTGGAATAGTCTTTGACCGCTTTGGCCGAACAGATCCCACAGCACTTGAAGGTCGCCCTGGTCCTCGTGGAGCGCAGACAGGTGAATCGGTTCGGGATCTCTTCCTAAGACGTTCAATCTTGTTCTTGTTGACGATAGGTTTCCGACATTCACTATGATACCGAACGTACTTGAGTTCTCCTTCAATTAAACCTGACAAGTAATTTAGTAGTCTATGAATGTCACTTTCAGTATCACCAAGAGACACTCTCTCTTGACAGTGTTGTAAAATTTCATCTGTCATGACCGGATTGTTCACCAATCGCTTCTTTGATGTGGCACCTTCTTTACAGATCACGCAAACTCCGTCCTCCTCCGACATATTGGCGATACTACCACAATCTCAGTTCACAGGGTATATATGACTGAGCTCAAAACTGCTTCTTCAACATGCCTGAAAAAGAAAAAATGGAGTTAGACCCTATACTCTGAACCGGAAGTGCTAAATCTGAACCGGAAGTGCTATAAGGACACTTCCGGTTGCTTTTTGAGTGCTATAAATCGACTCGGCATACCTGAAAACCTACAAAAGGATACTCAAATTATGAAAATCGGTCAATTATTGGCGGAGATAGGTGCATAGTCAGTGCCGGGGGGCCCCAAAAGGGAAGTGACCCCCAAAAGGGGGGTAAGGGGTCTGAAAATTGGGACCCCATCTTTTTCTGTTAATCTGATACCTATAGAAGCCAGAACTGCAAAAAAATCAATTTTAGCACAAAAATCCTACGGGAGCCCTTTTCCTAACATTACATACCGCACTATATACCATCAAATCATCTGAGCGGGTGAGTTACAGAGGATCATAGCATAAACTTAGTTAAGGTGATTACTTTCCAAATTTTATCAGTTACGTTAGTTTCCCTTTCTTCTCAGGTAAGGTGTAATAGATAAGTATTACTTAAAACCTTTACACGGCGGGTGACGTACTCATACGTCCATATGGTGGGCGAGGAAGGCGGGTGACTTACCAGTACGTCATTAAGATTTTGGCCCAATTTTGGTCCCTACAGCAACCTCTTGTTGTGTAGATATGTATTACACTAAATGGGAGTAGCTACATTCCACCGCACATATGGTGTCTATGTTGAAATATGTGGTATTACTCGTCCCGACACGTGCCTCATAGCGCAGTCCTCGGCCGACCCGAAAACTGTCGTGATGAGAGGGTATTATCTTTTCGCGACATGGAAGTGCTACGCTTTATTAATTTTCGCCTGATTTTGACCTCTACAGTACCCTCCAGCTCTGTAAGGATACCATATACTCCGCACGATATGCCTCAGTTTGTCATGAGGAGCCAATATACGTATATAGACGCAGAATATCAGCAGTGGCGTAGCTAGGTATTTATGATTGGGTGGGCACCTGGGAGGGCACAGCTGACTATGGGTGGGCACTAGATGAGCCGAACAAGCCCATACAGCTGGGGAGTTTGGTGGGGACTAAGGACTTACTTTCACTTACAGTGCCAAGACCCCCCGCCCCTTGCATATTTTGCATTCTGACCAATATCAAGAGTTTATCTGATGTCGTATGGACTATGGAAGGTTATTATATTTTATTCTAGGAGTGTGTGTTGAGTACGGTAGGGTATCATCAACATCTCGTACACGTCGGCGTTTCGTTTTCACAATTTTGAAGTGACTATGTAGTGAGGCATGATTAACGTGACCATTTTTTTTTCTGAGCCAAAAGCGGGACACTTCCAACGGTCCCATCCGTGTATTGCCAACATGACTAGCATCACATTGGAGTTGTACACTAAAGATTGCAGACTAGTGTAATAATAAAAAATAAAAAAATAATAATAATATGGATAACACCAATCAATGTTATAGAGATGAATAAATAAATATATGTATGGGTATTGGGTAAAGATGTGGATGGCGAGAAGTGTGTGAATGAACTAACACATACGTACTGCCACGTCCCCGCCCCTACTGTCGTCAGGTGGGCTCCTAACACCTGCTCTGGCTGGTCTCGTGAGATCAGATGGGCAGGCAGGTGCCGGCCCACCGGGAGACAGGGACGGGATGCGTAGCAAGATTACCGGGCTCGTGCTGGAATTGTCTGGCTACTCACACACACTCAGTAGGGCTGGGCGCGAAACGATTCCGGAATCGATTCCGACGATTCCACCACATAGGCAGTGGAATCGATTCCACTCAACGGAATCGATTCCTCGGAAACGATTCCACAGATATTTCACATTGAGTTCTATATCGTAAACAGTGGCAGCGTAGAGAGTTGTTATATATATATATATATATATATATATATATATATATATATTATATATATTTATATATATATATTATATATATATATATATATATATATATATATATATATATATGTATATATATGTATATATATATAGTATATATATATATATATATATATATATATATATATATATATATATATTATATATATTATATATATAATATATATATAATATATATATATTATATATATATATATATATATATATATATATGTATATGTATATTATATATATACCTTTGGACTTTATATATACAACTTTTAACAAATAAATCCAATGCAGGAGTAAGAATAACGATACTACTACTACTATTACTACTACTAATAATAATAATAAGAAGAAGAAGAAGAGTAATAATAATAATATTAATAGTAATAGTAATAATGATAATAAAATATGCTCCATAAATCTAACGGGGCGCAGAAGGCAGGATGAATCGTAAGAGCTACACGGAATGGAATCGAAGCATCTCTCTGGCAGCGCAGGAGAGGAAACGATTCCAGAATCGTCTCGTGCTAGACTGAGGTCCTCCCATGCGGCGCGCGAGGCAAGGTAGAGGCAGAGGCGGAGCGCGAGAGAAAACGATTCCGGAATCGATTCCGGAATCGATTCCACCGATTCCACCAACCTCAAGAATCGGAATCGTGAATTTCCAAGATAACGATTCTTGCCCACCCCTAACACTCAGGGCCCCTGAGTGTGTGTGAGTCCTAGGCCTTCCCCCTGAGTCAAGGGGAAGGCCTAGGCAAACACAGGGGTCCTTTTTCTGCCGTATAGCCTACTCACGTAGCCAGTAATTACAAGTTCAAGGTCACTATAGGCAGCGGCAGGACGAACGGGGAATGCGTCACCACAGTTTACCTCACTCAGCTCACTGTCACTGTTTACTGTTATCTACCTTAACACAGACCACAATACAGTGCACTGTCTCTTACCAGTCACTAACTCGAGGGAGAAGCACCAGGGGCTGACAGTGGCGAGGAAGCAGGTACAGACACGCTGAAACGAGGAATGGCGGCGCGCGGGGTGCCAGCTTATCTCGTGGCTGTGGTGTGTCCCGGTCGTGAGTCGGTCAGCTGTTCCCCTCAGTGTATCTCCCTCTCACACCGCCACAGGCGTGCGGCGTGCCACCTCGTTCAAATAACTCCCCTCACATCTCGAGACATTCTCGCCCTTGTAACAGTACATTATTAGAAAATGTAAGCTAGAAAATATTGGTTTATATTTAACATTCAGTACCTGCAAGTGAAAGATGATACGAATCAGGGCTGGGTGAGACGTGACTCACGTGAGAGTCGGGGTGGTCGCTGCCGTAGCAGCCGTACAAGGCCACGAATGATCGGTCACTTACTTTGTGTTGTTATGTCGTTCCAGAGAACGCGTATAAGAAAGACACGTACAAGAGGTAGACACGTACCAATTAAGTACCAACACAAGGCATTATAGAAAATTTGTAAGGGTAACTGGTGTAATTTAGTTATGTTCGTTGGTGTTAAAAGTGATCAATAGAAATTATATGCATTTAACTCACTCAGAGGCATGTTTCTTTCTTTCAAGCAGAGGAAAAATATTTATTGTATTTGAGGTCGAGGGTATATGTCATCAGTAGAAATTATTCATAATACTCCATGCATGCTCCCTCAGTCCTACCTAGTGGAACACGGTTCCCACACCACACGGCAGCCGTGGCCAGTGGGTGGGCACCTGGGCGGGCACCGGCTTCTCGTGGGTGGGCACGTGCCCACCCATGCCCCCCCGTAGCTACGCCACTGAGAATATGTCGTCTTCCGTCAGCCTATATACTGACTGAGCAGTCTCCACCGTCTAAGCGACGTCTAATGTATACGCCTCTAAAAGCATTGAATAGGGGAAACGAGAGGAAAAAGAAAACTGATAAACAGAGTGGAAGGAAACGAAGGAAAGATTGGTGATGAGTGATATCCGTGAAAGGGGAAGATAGATAAATGGCGAGATAAGACGATAAGGAAAAGGGGTTAACAAAATATCCACGTCTCCAGCTATAACTACTACTACAACTACCACTACAACTGCTACTACTATTACTACCACTACTTAAAATAATTACGAAATTAACATATGATAATGATAGTAATAGTGATAAGAAAAAGAAAAACAAAATCATAATAATAATAAATAAAATAATAATAGTAATAATAGCGAAAATAATATTATTTATAATCATAATGATAATATTAATAAAAATTATAATAGTTGTTATAATGATAATAAGAATGATAAGAGTATGAATGAAATTATCAGTTACTAAATCATCATAGTGTATTATATACATTATACAGCAACAATTACTAGGCTACTACTATTACTACAACTATCACCACTGTTGGCTTTGTCGGTAGATATGTATTACTACAATTATATATATATTTAAGGCATGCACTTTCTCTAATGATATTTATGTTAAAGCTATATATCTGTGAGACGCCCATGCCATGTCACTGCCACGTCATAGATGGCAGCACCATACAAAGAGGACAAGCACCCCTCTGTTTACGTACAGCCAGCAGCCCTGACGCCCTGCCAGCAGGCACCCACAGCCGCACCATGGCCTCAGAGGAAGATAGCCATCGATACTGTGTGGACGTTGTGTTTGTGGTTCTTACGTGTCGAGGAACTCTTTGTGTTGTGGTTATACCTTGTGCAAATTGACTCTTATCCAATCGTACCATAACCAGGCCGATACATGTGTATTATGATTAAGCAATAATAATCATATAAATCTCACCCAATCTTTATAATCGCCCTTCCGCTCAACGGCTCGATTCTATAACTTATAAAACAAATAAGTAATATGTTAGTACGATTAAAATACGGCTAACACCACCACTAATACGTACTACTACTACATATTCTACAACTACTACTACTAAAAGTAACAATAATGTTGATAATAATGATAATACAATGAACAGTTACTAGAATCAATGCAATACAATGTGTATGGCGAGAAAGAGAAGCCAAAGCCTTGACCGTAGACAAACGTTCGAACGGCGATCAGCTCAGAAAGCCTCGTGAGACGCGAAAAATACTTTACTTCATCACCTCACTGTGATGAGGTATCCAGAGTACCTAAAAATTTATTTATACTTACATAACGTAGTATAAAGATTCTAAACGACGGTTCTTTTTGCTTCCGTATATCTTCAGTAGTTATTTTACAAATTGTCGCTGAAAAGAGACGATTTAGAGCAAATTTACCCGGCTGGTGTGCACTGGGAAGTAAAAAGTCGCCCGCCGCGTAAGGGTTAATTGTAATTGATTTACCTGTAGCCAGGGACTTGAATAAATTATAATTGCATTGAAATTATATGAATACTGATAATGTTTAGTTATAATGTTTAGTTAAATTATAATGTTTAGTTAAATTATAATGTTTAGGTTAATAACTTATACTGATAATGCTTAATCCTAATGAATCCTAACAGAAAAAATCATTGCACAGCCAGGCTACACCCAGCAGTCTTGTCAATATATTTCGTTACTACGATTCTACATATACACAAGATAATTATGAATAGACAAGTTGTCTGTTATGAGAAGACTTTAGAAATGTGTTCTACCATGTTTGTAGAGTGTCATAGTATATCTAATTCCTACAAGAAAAGCTGGAGTTGCATGCTGCAAAAGTGATACGAAAAAATTGACACTAAAAAAAACGTCCGCCATTGCCGTGACGTCCCACACTGGACAGGCGGGACAACTGAGCCTCCACTATGGTGTGACTAAGTGAGAAAGCCTGACTGTTAGAGTGCTAGACTAAACTTACCTGACATATCTCGTCCCTCTCGTCAGCAATAGTACTGCAGGTCAAGCAAGGGCTATCAGGCAAGACTTTGCCTGATAATTTTTTGCCTGATTTGCCATTTGTCTGTTTGCCATTATTCTCTACCAAACCAGCTACAATTAAGTGTTTTTATGGTCAACATAGGTTTTTGCCCCCAAAAAATGAGGGTTTTACATTATTTATGGTGTTATAATGAGGATTGTTGGCAAAATAAAAACATTCAACTATTATGGGCTACAACAGTGCTATTCAACCTGTGTGGACGGTCCACCTAAAGGTGGACGAGACTGAGTGAGGGGTGGACGGCTGTCTTGGGGTGGACAGGTGGGTGGACGAGATCATGCCCGTATCGGTATAGATAAGGGAAAATAAATATAAGGTATAAAACTAGGTAGAGGTGGGGATATTTTTACAAGTATAGAGAAAATAAATGGATTCAAACTGAAGGTGAGAAAAATTAAAAGCAATGTAGAAAAAAGGTGCTGTTCTGATTTTGAAGTCTGTGATACCTATATGGCTGGCTGGCAGTGGCTGGGAACATGGTATGCAGACAGCAGAGCAGACACTAGAGGTACGAATGTCCCCCAGGATTACCAGACACCTGACTTTGATGCAGGAAAACCTTGACTTCTATTTCCAAAACACCTCAGACCTTCCACATGATGGAACTTATCATTATGATGCCCTATTGGAGCTTCCAATGGATTATTCTTAAAAAGCAGCTTTCGAAACATTTGGCCATTATATGCATTGCATTGCTGGGTTGTCCTGCTTGATAGTCAGGACTGCAAGGACTAAGCAGGCTGAGAAGACAACATCCATGTTTGTGCAGATGCCAACATCATGTCTGTGTCAGCAAAGTTTCTCAAACTTAGTTTTAATCAAGGCATAAAAAAGGAATGTCATTCTGAATTTGGATCCTCTTATGCAGGTTGCACTTGAAAATTGTCTGATACCTCGATTTAAGCTGATAGCAGACAAATTGCAACAGCAGCCAAGCCACTGATTTTTGTTTCTTGAAGGAAAAGGCTTTGTTTTCTGGATTACCAAATATAGCGCGTATTAAGTGCAATTTTACTTTATTTTCATGAAGAAAAATGCATTTGCTGTGTAATCCAAAGGTATGTTTAATTTTTCCTTATATATTTATAGTTTTAGACTGCATTTGTTATTATACAGAAGAATATGTAAACCGTAAATTTAAAATGAGAGTGAAGCTGCCTTTTCCTAACTATATATTTTGTAGAATGATATACATGTAGTTAGATTTAAAATGTCAGAGCCGTGAGATTTTAAGGAGAAAATAATTGTGGTGGACAGCTCTTACCAAATCACTACTAGGGGTGGACGACATCAAAAATGGTTGAAGAGCACTGGGTCCTACAACATTCTATCTATTATTATATTATATCCAACGATCTATAGGAATGTATTAAGGCATCAATGGTGTATGGGTTTGTTCTCTACTATTTTGCAGAACATAATATACTTTCTTACTATCCTGTGAGATTATTATTAATGTTGGTACTAGAGAAAAGCTGCGTCGCGCTGAGAGCAAGCCCTAGCTTCCAACCTAACCTAACCTAATAATACATATTCTAGGCTGCAACCTAACAGGATGAGCTTATTGCAATGTGAGTAAGTGAGCGAATGAATTCCAAGTGCCAGGAATCAATTCTATATACTCATATATATATATATATATATATATATATATATATATATATATATATATATATATATATATATATACGTACATATATATATATATATAGTTGATTTTTCTTGTAGATTCATCATGAAGTTTCAGGGTGACAGAGACACTCGGTATACTTGGGGTTGTTTATGCAACGTTTCGCCAAGGCACTTGGCATCATCAGGCTAAAAATAGTTAAAATTTAATATATTGTAATGCTAAAAAGCGAACATCTAAAAAATTAATTCTAAGAGACAATAAAATATTCCTATATTTTCTAAAATTACTAACTAATAAATAAAATATAATTTGTACTTAACGGACCTTGGTGTGTATGCTGTCTGAGTTGGTAGAGGACTGAATGAACACTGGTTTTGTGGGTGACATTTCAGCTTGTGTGGGGCGATCGAACCGAGAGTCGGGCAATCGAAACAGTGGTAATCATTTGAGTATATGTAGTTGTTGTGAAATGACTTGGTTATTAAGATCAGGGGACAAGTGCTTGATGTGTATAGCTTCTAATAATTTAGTGTCACTAGGGTAGTGTGCCTTGGATAGGATACTGAAGTCATTCATAGAAAAAGGGTGATCTAAATCATGTGAGTGTGAGCGGATTGCAGATTGCGAAGGTGAAGAAATGGGTCGACCAGTACGTGCAGAAACACCTTTATGCTCAGAAAGCCTAAGGGTTAGATTCCTTGTCGTCTCGCCGACGTATCTAGCGTTCTATATACTATATGTTCTAGCTGTAACGCTAGATACGTCGGCGAGACGACAAGGAATCTAACCCTTAGGCTTTCTGAGCATAAAGGTGTTTCTGCACGTACTGGTCGACCCATTTCTTCACCTTCGCAATCTGCAATCCGCTCACACTCACATGATTTAGATCACCCTTTTTCTATGAATGACTTCAGTATCCTATCCAAGGCACACTACCCTAGTGACACTAAATTATTAGAAGCTATACACATCAAGCACTTGTCCCCTGATCTTAATAACCAAGTCATTTCACAACAACTACATATACTCAAATGATTACCACTGTTTCGATTGCCCGACTCTCGGTTCGATCGCCCCACACAAGCTGAAATGTCACCCACAAAACCAGTGTTCATTCAGTCCTCTACCAACTCAGACAGCATACACACCAAGGTCCGTTAAGTACAAATTATATTTTATTTATTAGTTAGTAATTTTAGAAAATATAGGAATATTTTATTGTCTCTTAGAATTAATTTTTTAGATGTTCGCTTTTTAGCATTACAATATATTAAATTTTAACTATTTTTAGCCTGATGATGCCAAGTGCCTTGGCGAAACGTTGCATAAACAACCCCAAGTATACCGAGTGTCTCTGTCACCCTGAAACTTCATGATATATATATATATATATATATATATATATATATATATAATATATATATATAAATATATATATATATATATATATATATATATATATATATATATATATATATGTATATATATATATATATATATATATATAAATTATATATATATATAAATATATATATATATATTATATATATATATATATATATATATATATATATATATATATATATATACATGTATGAACATGTGTGCCTTAGCGATATTATCTAGAGTTCTATATACTATATATTTTTTAAATCAAAATAAATAATGGTTCTTCAAAAATGTTATTAGGTATGTAGAAATACAATGCAGGTTGGGATACCCAATGAGCTGATATTTGGCCAAAAAACTAACTGAAGTGGTTATATATATTTGACAAGATAAGCATTGCCATATACCATTTATTTGGTAATCTAAGTTTGATTGTATATACTACATTTGGCTAAGGTTCGTTTAGGTTAGCTTTGGTCAGGACTGTTTCTTAGAAAGCAGCATTAGCAAGCTAACATTCAGTCTTGGACAAACATATGGCAATACTAATGCTTAGCTGATAATAATAGCTGATAGCTATTAGTGCTATGCCAATAATAATGCAATGCTAAGGGGAATAAACAAAATTATATCAACTATGAAGGCAGAAATGTTCAACACATTCCTTCCTTGTGAGTACAAAGGGGTACTAAACATAACTCACTTAACTAATCTCACCTCACCTCGGTAAATTAGGTGAGGTAGCGTTAGGTTAGGTTATCTAAGCTAGTTTCAGTACTGTTTCAGTAGAACTTTCGTCTTGATGTATGCAGGTGCGGGTTTCCCCCAAAATACCAGATTTTAATCAGGGAGGCCTTCGTATTATAGTTGAGAGACGTTATTTACTTCCCTTGACGTATGGCGTGAATATTGTTCGTAGAGGCAGGCAGGGAGCTATCTACATATCTATCCAATTTTACTTCTTACTGTATATGTTACCATCTCAAAGAATTACACATACAAAAAACTAAAATGCTCTTCCTCTCCAGATGTTGCCAAAACTTCTTAGATGCAGGCTTAGCCAATCCCCACACATCGTCTAAGTATTTCAAGCCACTGAATATATTTCAGCCTAAACATATAATGCGTATGTACATTAGTTTTCAACTGAGTAATGCTTTCATCAAAAATGCTCTCACAGCAGTACATACAGCCTTTGGACATGGGAAAATATCGGCGAGCAGTCATCCACCATCGCTTCCTTATCCTTATTTTTGGGGGGATTTGAGATAAATATCTTCCCTGGTGTTGGTTGACCTACCAATTCACATTGGCACGTAACACTATGGATGTTTATACACCCTTTTCTCTGGCATGGCTTTGCTGGTGTCATTATAGGTAAGCATATCGTGCTTAGCCGCCACTGCCTCCCGCGTGTGTCCATGTGATGACATCACGACTAATGACGGAGCATCACGTCACATTTGGGCAGCTTAAAACCTTATTTTAATATGCTTCTTGCCTTTTTTCTTTGAAATTATAATGTCTACAGTTATTTTTAACAGTTTACGAATTAATTGGCCAACCTTTTACCCAAACAAAACTTGTTGGGCAACTTGTCTATTCTTGACTTTTGTTTATTTATCAAAAAATTTCAATATTTGTTGACTTTGTTCACTTGCACGCTGAACACAAATTTTTCATTCATCTCTACTGATTTCAAAACACATGAGACTCGAGCATTGTTGTCGTCATTGATGTTTTCACGTCGTGAATTTTTATTTTTCATCTCTAACAATAATATTTTGCATTTTTCTTACTCTTTTTCACAGTTGTTTTAACAAATTGTCCAATAATGTGTATTTCTTCAGATGTCAGGTTTATTAGGCTTAAAATATTTACCCTTTTTTTCTTGTTAGGTCTTCTATTCAAAATTTCATAAGAATCCTGATGTTTTTTTGTATATAAGCATATTATTTAGAATATAATGATGTTCATTTATTCCCACTTCATAAGTCTATGCTTTGATTTTGAAGTGGGAATAAGTGAACATCATTAGATTATATATAATATCCTTAATATGCTTATATAAAAAATACACTTGTGGATTCTTAAGGAATTTTAATAGAAGACTTAACAAAAAAATATATATATTTCAACCCTAATAAACCTGACATCTAAAGAAATACACACTACTGGACAATTTGTTAGAACAACTGTGAAAAATATTAAGAAAAATACAGACATTGCAAACAAGCAGGACAGAGACAAAATAATAACACTTACAGTGGGAGTCAATACGAATCCTACACTTTCTTCTGGACTGGATTAAATGACAAGACAAATTAAGACAATCACAGCCTATAGTATCTATATATAACATCAAATGTATGATATTTCATCAGAAGGTAATGACAAAAAACCCGAAATATTTATGCTTGATTACAATAGCATGGCTGTACAAACAGGATGTGTAAACTAGGCTATGCAAATAAGGGTTATTTGTCTATAAATAAATTTTGCTTAGCTCCGAAAATACCAATATATCTGCACTTTTGTAAACTAATGTCATATAATATTATGATACATATATACGTTAGACCATTTTATATGAAAATGGATATGAAATCAATCTTGTGGAGCCCCCTGGTGGCAGTAGGCGTCACCTGCAGGGCGCCACAGTAAAATCAACCTGCTATCATAAAACTCCCCATATCTCTGTTTCTATTAAATATATTTTCATTTTCTTTGCAGACTTAAATTGCTGACAATATGTGCAAAACAAATATATTGGTGGGGTGAAATATAATTCTAACAGCTTGAAATGGTTAGAGAACAGGAAAAGTTAATTCGTAGATGCATGTGACCATGAAAAGACTGGTCCCTGTGAAAAAATCACAAGGTCATCAACAAAGTCTTAAGGAGGCATTGATGATGAACTTTGTGTTATGTGACAAAATTGTTCAACAAAATGATAGATATAGGCTTGTAGCTGCTACATATGATTTAGATGAAAAAGTACGAAAATGCACAATAGACCTAGGTGATTCAAAACTTTTTTTCAGTATTCTATTGGGTAAAGTATCTGGTGGTGATGGCATAGCAATTGATGCAGTTTAACCATGCACAGTGTTTAATTAACTGGAACATAGGGAACATAGTATTAGAACATAGATTGTTTTGAAATCATCAGATGAAACTAAGATCAACAATTGAAATGATCATGGTATTGTGCTAGCTGAATTGGTATCATTCATAAATGAATCTCGATATGACTTTAATATAAAAACATTTATAATGACAGAGCTGGCACATTTGAACAATGAACATTGAAACACAGAAACACATTTAACAGCTCATGTTTCAGATTCATGGGACAGACAGTCTTCTCTCCCTCAAACCTGCACACACACTATTTGCTATGTCAGTCGCAGCTTGGAGTTTGCATGGTAAACTGCATCAATTGATATGACATAATCACTAGCTAGTTTACCGAATAATTTTGAATCACCAAGGTCTATTGAACATTTGCGTACTTTTTCATCTAAATCATATGCAGCACTTGAAACACTTGAAACACTTGAAACACTTTAATATGCTTACCATAATACATACGTTAATAAAGTTATATAACATACTTTGTGTAAGCAGCCCATACGAAGCCATACGGCTATTCGGGCAGCATCTCTGTAGTTTGCAAACAAGTTTATCTAGGACGTCAGTAGCAATTACATAAAAGAAGAAGAAAAAAAAAAAAAAAAAAAAAAACAAGGTAAACAAAAAAACAAAAACAAAAAAAAAAAATCAGGAGAAATACATAGACAATTGCTCAAAAATTCATTTGTAGAATGCTAATAAAATGTATTGTTGGCACTATAATAAATCTACATGACCATCATTGGAAATATATTAGAACAAATATTAGAACAAATATCTTGTCAGTATTGGGACAATAAATACTTTTTGTATTGCCTTTTAAATGAACATAATGTTGGTAGGGTCTTAACAGAGTCGGGTATATTATTCCATATCTTGGGACCAGAGTAGGCTAGTGAGTGTTGAAAAACTGTCAGGTTATGTTGTGGTACACGGAGGTGTTCACAGTTGCGGGTGGGGTAGTTATGTTGAGGGAGCAAGTTAATATAATGACCACCAGTAACTAATTTGTGCATATATATTCCAATCTGTAATTTGTTTATGTCAAATAATTTCACGATGTTCATATTCTTAAATAAAGGGTGAGTATGATCAAAGTAGCCCGAATTTGTAATGATCCTAATTATTTTCTTTTGTAGCCGGAACAGGGGAAGTAAATGAGTGGGATATGTGTTGCACCAGACTGGAGTACAATATTGAAAGTGTGGCAATACATGGGCATTATAGAGAATTTTAAGTATATTATTAGGCATAAGGTCTCTAATTTGATATAATAGAGATACGATTCTAGACAATTTAAGACATGATTCATTAATGTGTGGTTTAAAGGATATGCTATCATCAAAAGTTACACCTAGTAGTTTGTGTTGGTTAGTTCTGTTGATGACATTGTTATTGTATATCAAAGTAGGAAGAATTTTAGTCGCCTAGTTGGTAAAGAGCATATAATACGTTTTGTTTAAATTGACGGTTAGTCTATTACTCAAACACAATTTATAAAAATTTTCTAGGTCTTGGTTGGCTGTTTCTATCAAGGATGTAGGGTCTGCACCAGTAATGAATAAAGTAGAGTCATCAGCAAAAAGTATTGTTTTTAAATTTGTAAATACATTTGGGAGATCATTTATATAGATAAGGAATAAAATGGGACCGAGGACAGCTAGCTACACGCGTGTATCTATGATTATGTTCAACAATCTTGTCACAAAACAAACAAGGTTCATCATCAATGCTTCCTGAAGACTTTGTTGATGACATTGTTAGTTTTAACAGAGGCCCTTCAATTAATGGTCACGTGCATCCACGAGTTTCCTTTTCCTGTTCTCGAACCGTTTCAAGCTGTTAGCATTGTATTTCACCATGCAACGTTTGTGCCATGATGCACGGTGTTCAGACAGGGCACTTGCACAAAACATGTTAATGTCTGTATATTTTGGGAAACCATAAGCTTCTTGGAATTTTGTCAATATTGTCTGTACGGTAGCATACCCTCGACCTCTGTCTGCCCTTTCTTTTGTTCTGGCAGGACATTCCAACTCTTCAGAGATCTTTTCTTGGAAAAATATAAACTTCTTCCAGTCGACAACCTCTGCCATGATTCTGATTACTGGTTCTGATTCTGATTTTGGTTAGCACTACACAGTCCTATGCCGTCATCTGACCTATAACATCAATAATACACCATATTAGTCTAACTCTAAGCCATGAAGATCTTTATTATTAGATATTATTAATTCAAAGACTACAAAATAGTTACTTAAATCTTAAGAATCCATATAGTTTAAGTTTGGGGAGGCAGTTTCCGAGTGGTTAGCGCCTGCAAGTCGCGAGCTCGGCGTACCGAGTTCGAATCCCGTCAGTTGCCAAAAACTTAGCAATCGTTGAGTGGCCAAAAATTACCAACATGCTGCCCATTTACTCTATCTTCGACGGCGAGTGCATCGGGGGCCACAGGGGTGCAGCATAAGCCTAATCACAGGATATAAAAATCCTGCCTGCGGCACAATGTGCGAGGACCAACCATCACATCCCTCATGTGAATTTCCAGGGTCTGCCATCCGAGCCCTGAAGGTGATATTGCCTACAGGCGCTATAAGCTGAAATTTTAAAAGAAAAAACCCAGTTAGATATATTTCAAAATCGTAAATATGTAAAATACGGATCATATTAAATTTTCCCTACCAATTTTGTTCTTTTTTGCAAATATTGTCGGCAATCTAAATCTCCAAATAAAATGAAAAAATATTTATTTGAAGCAGAGATATGGGGAGGTTTATGATGTAATAGGTCTCTAGTCTGGATTAAGCATAGGAATAAGCTTAGAAGAATGATGGATAGCGAGAGAGAGAGCGAGAGAAAAAATATAATGCTTAGAGAATCAGGAAGTTACCAAGAAAATCGTAAATCTTCCCCCAAGTCAAAACATGAGATGAGGGTTCAGATAAGAAAATATATGGGCAGCAACTTTGAGCCCTTACCTGATTGGGTAAGGTCAAAACAAAAGCAGTGCGAACTCTGTTACCATTGGTAGAATTAAGACGTGACGTGTATGTGACGTCAAGTTCCCAGCCTCCAAAGAAACACTCACTTTTTGGGAGGCAGACAAGATTGGGCTCGAAAACTGTACACACGTGCCTGGTGTGGGGAGACCAACGAAACTAGTGGAAGCGAGAGCGTGTGAAAGACTTTGTTGTTGTCCGTCAGAAATCGAAAGAGCATGGCATGGGTAACATCTGGGCCAAATTTGGTGCTTTTGGAAGAATTTGAACTAAACGGCCCAAAAATATCCCTAAGGGCCCTGACTATTAGTAGTTTTAATTAATTTGCTCAGTAAGGAAAACCTTTTAATGTCTATCACAGGATCTGAATCAGCTAGACATATCTAAAGATATAATAAGGGAACCTGTATTGATAAATACAGGTTCCCTTATTATATCTTTAGATATGTCTGGCTGAGTGGAAACCTGTTTAGGCATATTATTACACTCTTTCAGCCAGGTAGGGCCTTTAAACCATAATCCTGTGTTTAATTTGAGGGTAGTATTTCCTCGCGACACATTATTATTATGATTTTCATTAGTGGCAATATATGCATTATGAACTGGAATATCACTTTCCTCAAATACTTCACTAATTGGTGTGGGCAAGTAAGTGGTTCCAATTCTGGTAATTAATAGGGGCTGTGCATGACTAGGAATACTCTCCTTATGTTTGGCTTGGTGAGTAGTATGTGGGATGGGTCCCATTATTACATTACCACCAGCACTGGTGAACATAGAGACGTTATGTCTTTTGATGACCTTCCTTAGGTAACGCCCGAAATAATCAGTTGAAATAAATTATATATAATTAGTTGGAATGGACCATCAACGCCCTCGAAGGTAATACTAACTACTAAAAAAAACTATCCATTTCAGACCCCATGAGGCATCGTTTTTCGCAAATATCTTCTCAACAAAAATTTGGATCAAAATGACAGTTTGGCACAGCTTGTCTGAGACCGTCCCCTAATTTATGGCAGTAGAGTGCATTGCCAAGTGTGTTTAATGAAGGAGTTTACTCTTGGCTTTTACGGCGAAGCTGGCAAGAGCCGGGTATACATTCGGACAGGGAAGTTTGAGGTGACGTACTTATGACGTGTATCAAGCCACGCCCTCATCCTCCCCTCCCGGCTTCCCCTCCCTCCCTCCTTGCCTTCCTTCCCCCCCCCCCCCGTACTCCCACTTTCCCCCTCACTCTCCCATTTACCTATCCTCTCTCTCTCTCTCTCTCTCTGTCTCTCTCCTCTCTCTCTCTCTCTCTCTCTCTCTCTCTCTCTCTCTCTCTCTCTCTCTCTCTCTCTCTCTCTCTCTCTCTCTCTCTCTCTCTCTCTCTCTCTCTCGTCCACTTGCGTTGTACTTGAGATATGACTCCATGCACATATTACTTGTCTATAATGGCAGATAACCCGAAAGTATATGCTAAGTATGGTAGGGTGTTTATCACACGACAGTGATACCTGTTCCAGCGTAATTGGCTGTTGCTTAAGTGCTGTCCGAGTTTTGTTGGGTAATTATACAACCATTGAAAGTTGTATATGACCCTCTTTCGTTCTTACTCTGCTCTTGAATCCCCGCTTCATTTCCACCCTTATTCTTTTCAGACTCCAAACCGATGTCTTATAAATGATCAAGCCACAGCTACCTCATCCCATCATACGCACAACGTGCCCTTCTGGGAAAGAGGCTCATATACAACTTTCAATGGTTGTATAATTACCCAACAAAACTCGGACAGCAACAGCCAATTACGCTGGAACAGGTATCACTGTCGTGTGATAAACACCCTACCATACTTAGCATACACTTTCGGGTTATCTGCCATTATAGACAAGTAATATGTGCATGGAGTCATATCTCATGTACAACGCAAGTGGCCGAGAGAGAGAGAGAGAGAGAGAGAGAGAGAGAGAGAGAGAGAGAGAGAGAGAGAGAGAGAGAGAGAGAGAGAGAGAGAGAGAGAGAGAGAGAGAGAGAGAGAGAGAGAGAGAGAGAGAGAGAGAGAGAGGGGGGATAGGTAATGGGAGAGTGAGAGGGAAGGTGGGAGTACGGGGGGAGAAGGCATGGAGGGAGGAAGGGGAAGCTGGGAGGGAAGGATGAGGACGTGGCTTGATACACGTCACATTCGTCACAAGTACGTCACCTCAAACCTTCCCTGTCCGAATGTATACCCGGCTCTTGCCAGCTTCGCCGTAAAAGCCAAGAGTAAACTCCTTCATTAAACACACTTGGCAATGCACTCTACTGTCATAAATTAGGGGACGGTCTCAGACAAGCTGTGCCAAACTGTCTATTTGATCCGACTGTTTGTTGAGAAAATATTTGCGAAAAACGATGCCTCATGGGGTCTGAAATGGATAGTAGTTTAACACCATCATCCCTTAGCATTTCAGCTGTGTCTTTTAGTCCTTTAACAGTTAAATTTACACCAATATTATTAACTACTACAGCAGCTACCCTACATTTATGTTTTCCTAATTGGACTAGGCGTTGAACTATATCAAAGTTTTGAGCCTCTTTATTGGCAAGGAAACCTGATATGGCTAAATTCGCTTTACTAATTATGGGTAGTTGTAACAATTCAACTATCTCCCTACTTATGAAGGATCTTTGTGCACAACTGTCAAACATTTTCTTTACAATGACTGCATTACCATTGTGGCTCACCTTTAATATTGCAGTAGGAACAGCTGCTGAACTACTCTTATTAGTGACTGCCATTTTGACTACTGTAGTGTCTGAGTTAATATCCCTGTTAGGACAAAGAGCGATGTTATGAATAGATTGTTTACATTTCCTACAAGTTCTTAACTTTATAGGGCATGCATTTAAAGCATGTTTACCACTGAGGCAGGTTAGGCAATTACCAAGGCTCATTAACCTTTTAACTTTCGTGGAACAATCTGAATAGATATTATATGTGGAGGGTGGATGTTCCCCCTCACATAAGACACAATTTCTTCGTACTTCAATAGAAGTTAGCCCTGGATTTAGGGATTGTACTTTTTACTTCAGTAGGTCTTAGTGGTTTACTGGTAGGATGAGTAGTCTGAATCTTAATTACAGACTGCTTGATTTGCGTAACTTAAACAGGCGCGGGATAAATACACACTAACGAGGGATCTTTAAACTCTAAGGGCGGTTGATATAGCTGATTACCCTATAGGTGTAACAATCTTGATCTCCCTGTGGAGGAGTTCCTGCTCAATACCTTACAAATGCTTGCACTCCTGCAATAATCCCTCTTCTATTTGTTTGACCGTGAAGTAGTTACTATAATACCTATGATGTAAACGATCACGCATCCTGGTTAGTAATTTCCTCCATATCATAGTACTGCCATCCAGTCTGACTCAATCAATAGTTTATGAACTTCAATTGCTCTTAGGGTGCAGTTCAAAGTTACTCTGAAATCTTCCAATTCCTTTAAATTGCTGAGGACTTGGTAGATCCATAAACCTGCAAAATTGTTTTTTTTATAACTAAGCCTTTATCCTTAAAATTTTCCTTGATAATCTTGAGCGCCACATTATAATTGGCATTTTCAACTGTTAATTCCTTTACCAGCAAATATGCGGGACCTCTCAACCGACCCAACAAATAAGTTAATTTATGTACCTCTGTTAAGTCAGCTCTATCATCAATAAATTTAAATTTGTTCCAGAAGGAGAACCAATTTTCTCCTGAGAACTGGGGTAATGACAAGTCTGGTAATTTGGGGTAAAGAGGCTTTAGCTGTTGTTGGAATATGAGCACACTCCAGTAATCCCTCATATTCAATTATCTTATCGAGATATCTTTGACACTCCCGTTCATAGTTTGTCACACAATGGTGAATAATTTATTTATCCCTAGCTTGTCTTAATTGAACTTCATAAAGGAAGTAAGTTTCCTCATATTTATCCCATTGCTCATTTAACAATGGTAGACCTGTCTTTAAATTAATATAATCAATAGGAATAACCTTAATTGCGTCCTCACACTTATCATATATTCGTGTGAGCATTCTTAATTTAGCCGATAATGATATTTTAGCTACTTCCGCCATGATTTAGTTAATATCTATGTCAAATAAAATATTAAATGCAGGATTACGTAACTAAAAATAATTGTTAGTTGATAATTATTATCTTAAGTGGTGGAAGTGCTCGTCAGCTCGGTCTGTCATGACGCGTAACCAGGCGTATATAATTTCAACCACCACAACTAACTACGTAACTACAGGAAATATATTCTGACTGGCGCATGGTAGTTACACGGCTGTTGAGTCGTTCCCAACGCAGCAAAACACCTCACTTCCACTCCTTCAACCAGCTTTTGTGGTAGGCTCATAATTACGCCTCACAACGACCACCTCGAGTCATATAAACATCAATATTCCTCTATTCGAGGCACCAATGTGGAAATTTTATGTCACATACATATATCTAATTACGAGTTCTTACCTTCAAAAACCATTTGTCTATCTCATCCCGACAAAATACCCCAGCCAGTACTAACAAAGATACTTATCGGGGGATAGGAGGGTTGAATTGGGTGAAGGCATATCAATACTGCAATTTCCAGGCGTATATAGTGGCCAGGTCGTGATCAGGCCGGCGGTGAAGGGCGGCGGTGAGTCTCCCTCGTTCTCATATTTTAGCATTCACAAGTTGCTTGAAATGAGGTGTTTATTTTTATAAAACATTTGTATTGTTTTATCTAATAAGATTTACATATATATTACGATATAATGTAAGTAAACAAATAGGGAAGGAAATAATACTCATTATAAAGCAACAAAGAAATCATGTACAGAGAGGACGCACGAGAGAGAGAGAGAGAGAGAGAGAGAGAGAGAGAGAAGAGAGAGAGAGAGAGAGAGAGAGATGAGAAGAGAGAAGAGAAGGAGAGAGAAAGGAAAGAGAGGAGAGAGAAAAGGAAAGAGAGGGATAAGAAAAGAGAGAGAGAGAGAGGAGAGAGAGAGAGAGAGAGAGAGAGAGAGAGAGGAGAGAGAGAGAGAGAGAGAGAGAGAGAGAGGAGAGAGAGAGAAGAGAGAGATGAAAGAGAAGAGAGAGAGAAAGGAAGAAAGAAGAAAGAAAGAGAGATAAGAAAGAGAGAGGAGAGAGAGAGAGAGAGAGAGAGAGAGAGAGAGAGAGAGAGAGAGAGAGAGAGAGAGGAGAGAGAGAGAGAGAGAGAGAGAGAGAGATGAGAAAAGGAAAGAAGAAAGAGGAAGAGAGAGAGAGAGAGGAAAAGAGAGGAGAGAGAAGAGAGAGAGAGAGAGAGGAGATGAAAGAAAAAAGAGAGAGAGAGAGGGGAGAGAGAAGAGAGAGAGAGAAAGAGAGAGAGAGAGAGAGAGAGAGAAGAGAGAGAGAGAGAGAGAGAGAGGAGAGAGAGAGAGAGAGAGAAGATAAGATAAGATACTTTGATCCTATCTAGACACTTTGCAAGTACCAACTACAAGGTTATTGACTATACAAAGCGCCACCACGCCAGGACGAACTTGGTGGACTCGAACCGCTGACCGAATGCGCAGGGACGCTGCACACGCAAGCTCACGACTCTACCAACCATGCCACCCTGACGGGTAGAGAGAGAGAGAGAGAGAGAGAGAGAGAGAGAGAGAGAGAGAGAGAGAGAGAGAGAGAGAGAGAGAGAGAGAGAGAATGGAAAGAAAGGAAAGAGGAGAGATAAGAAAAGAGAGAGAGAGAGAGAGAGAGAGAGAGAGAGAGAGAGAGAGAGAGAGAGAGAGAGAGAGAGAGAGAGAGAGAGAGAGAGAGAGAGAGAAAGATTGAAAGGGAAGGAGAGGAGAGAGAGTTTGGCCCGTACCGAGAGTCAAGGCGGTAGAGCGACGAACGAGGAACGGCAGACCTTCGCTTACCATATAAGGGGTTTGTTTTGGAAGGAAGAGCAGCGAGGAAGGTTGGCGGTCAAGGTTGAAGACATGGGTACGTACACCCGTGTCTTCGCTCAACCTTCGATGAAATTTTATTACATTCCTAATCTGGAGGGATTAAGAGATATGTTAACAATATACTTTCCAATATGTATTTAAGTATAAGTATAAGATTATTAGGTATTACATATGCGGCAATAAGTGATTTTAGTGACAATAATGCAGTAGGTTCAGGGTAGAGGGGTGGGTCTTGGTTAAGCCTGCCGCCATCATCAAGGTCGCTGCCAGAACCTGCCAGCACGTTTCTCTTACCGCACATGTTTACATGAGCGGTAAGAGAAACTTACGTATACACGCCTCTACTGTTAATTAACTTCATTAAATATATATTTCACCAACTTCATAGGCGATCGCAACGTTTCTGGGCAGACATTCAGAAAGAGTTAAAGGGCACGGTGTTTAGCTTAACTAACTTCCTCTATTTGTACAACCCGGAAGTCGCGGGGATTCTGGTACGAGATATGGGAGTGGCGCTACGGTGTCACTATGGGCTTCGATAGCTGATTGGCTGAGCGAGTACAATTACGTCACAGCCTCGCCAGCGAATCACATAGTATTTCTCAAAAAGTTTCAGCCAATCACAAGGCTTCCACGCTCTCAGCTGTGTTTATAAACAAATTCATCATCCACACCAAAATGCTCCACCCTTCTCCCTCCTCCTCCTCCTCCACCTCCTAGCTTCTCCTCCTCCTCTTCCTCCTCCTAACCTTTTCTTATAGCAGCCGGCAGCAGTTGTAGCAGTAGCAGCAGCAATAAAATATAAGCGGTGTTTTTGTCGTCCAAGCATCGTCTTATATAGCACGAAGACCACTCCAATAACACTTACTGAAATGTTTGTTACACGGCTTATATTTTATTACTGCTGCCACCACCACTACCATCACCACTGCCACCACTACAACCACCACCAACTGCTATAAGAAAAGGTACTTCTTCTTCTTCTTCCTCCTCCTCCTCCTCCACCTCCTAGCTTCTCCCTCTCCTTCTCCTCCCCCTCTTCCTCCTCCCAACCCCTTCCCACAGCAGCCGGCAGCAGTTGCAGTAGCAGCAGCAGCAATAGCAGCAGCAGAAGCAGCAGTAATAAAATATAAGCCGTGTTTTTGTCGTCCAAGCATCGTCTTGGTACGAAGACCACTCCAATAACACGCTGAAATGTGTGTTACACGGTTTATATTTTATTACTGCTGCCACCACTACCACTATCACTGCTGCCAATACCACAACTACCACCAACTGCTACAAGAAAAGGCTAGGAGGAGAAGGAGAAGGAGAAGGAATATAATTATATTATATGTACCTTGTCTGTTTCGCGGAGCTGTGCGTGGTGGTGTATGGTGTGGTGAGTCATGGTGAGATGCCACCATTCGCCACTCGACCCATCACTCCCATAACAAACTCATCACGAGCGGATGGCATTGTAATATGGCCTAATTTCATTTGTATACTTGCCCTGTTCAGTTCTTGAGTCAGAAAACATCATATATACTCTATTTATGAGTATTTTTATGTATATTGCGTGCTCTACAACTGCCTGGAGGCAGTTGTGTGATTTTGACAGCTCAACGTCTTTAACTACGTCATCAATGTGCCTGCAGAATGCCAAAAGTCGCCCAGAACAGCTGTTGGAAGTCGCTAGGTCGTGCAGACCGGAAGTAAGCCTCTCTGAATGTAGCCCCTGTTGATCTTTTTGATGAGTATACGGGCAAATTCGCATTATAGACTATTTATAGTCGTACAATGGCAACGCAGTTTGAAGGAACACTGGTACCAATGCACCGCTGCGCGCGTGAGACCTCAACCAACCCTGCATTCCTGTCCAGTGTCCACTCTCGGTAACGATTTGAAGGTTCTGCCGCTCGTCGGTACCTCGCCGTTCGTCGCTCTACCGCCTTGACTCTCGGTACGGGCCTTTGTCTTCCCTACACCTGCAGGTTTGAGAATGTTATCTTTACGGATTAAACTGATTTTACACCTCGTTGACCCTGGCCTGATCGTGCTGGTCAGTATGGTCGAGTTTTGGGTGGATATGCAGAGGTCAGTCCTTTTTCCACGGCATTCTGACAACCATTAAGCGCCGAGGAAGGTGAAGCTCTCGTCTTGTTTCATCCCAGTGGGCGGAGCCTAGTGTCAAATCCCAGAAAATTGACTATACCAAGGTAAAGCTCCCGCCACACTCTCATCTCCTGTCCTGCCTCTACTCATTATATTCAAGAGAACCCCCCTTCTACGGCTCAGCACACCTCTGTTCTAAAGGTACTTAAACAACAGATAACCTAACCTAACTCAACCTTACATAATTAACCGAGATGAGGTGAGGTTAGTTAAGTGAGTAATGTTTAGTACCCCTTTGTACTCACAAGGCAGAAATGTATGTATGTAACATGTTTGCCTACATAGTTGATAAACTTATTTTTACTCCCCTTTGTATTGCTTTATTATTTGCAGAGTAATAATAACTATCAGTTATTATTATCAGCTAAACATTAGTATTGGCATTTGTTTGACTAAGACTGAATGTTCGCTTGCTAATGCTACTTTAAAGAAATGGTCCCGACCAAACCTAACCTAACCGAACCTAAGCTAAATGTTACATAACCGTAATTATACCAGATACAAATTTAACCTAGATTAACAAATAAATACTCAATGGTAATCTTCCCTTGTCAAACAAAACCCCTTCAGTAAATTTTTGGCAAATATATCAGCTCATTGTGTATCCCTGCCTGCATTGTATTTCTACATACCTGATAAATATTCTTAAGAACAAATATTAATTTTGGTTAGGAATATATACAACTATATACAAAATATCGCTAAAGCCTGCATGCTCATACTGAGGTATATGGAATTGATTCCTGGCACTTGGAATTCATTCGCTCACTTACTCACACTGCAACAGGCCTACACTGTTAGGTTGCAGACTAGGATAGGTATTGTTAGGTTAGGTTTGGTTGGAAGCTGGGCTTGGTCTCAGCGCGACGTAGTTCTTCTCTAGTACCAAAACAAATAATAGGTTCCTTGCACTGACGTCACGATTGTAGCCAAATGCCGCCCGTCGGAGCTCTTCTTGGTGGAGGATCAACAGCTGGTCGGCGAGGGTGAAGATGTCAACAAATATGGTAATTTTCCCCTACTAAATAAGTTTATTAGTATAAATGATATACTATTATCTTCGGAAATGTTTGTTCTATAATATCATCATATAAAACACATAGTCAGGGCCACTATGTAATTTACAGTATTTTCGCTGGATTTTTGTGGGGAGTTGCTAATTTTTGCATTTTCATGAAGGTAAAGGTCTACATAAAGTGAAAACCAATGTTTCCAAATTTTTTAAATCTGTTATGGCGGCCATTTTGGAATTTCAAAATGGCCTCCAATATTCACCGTGAATGTTAAGATTCATAAAATTGTGAATAAAAGTGTATTTTTCCTTAATCACTTTGACAAAATAGACAGATGTGTAAAATTTTACCCAACATTTAAATCATGAGAATTAAGTATGAATTGAATGGTTAAAATAATGTGAGCAGACGTCTACAACATATGACATGACATACACACTTGCATTTATTTACAAATATCTACATAATGTGCACTCTTTTCTTACTAAGAATCTCACGACTTTTAAATGTCATGAAATTTACAAATGTTTAAACCTAACATTGCAACTGTTATTTTGCAGATTGCTATACAGTGAGTCATCATGAATGAGATACAAGACCTTGGACATCGATCAGAAAGAATTGAAGAATACAATTGGAAACAGTGTATTTAATTAATTATCTGCCAAAAAGATGCTACTTGCATGGGCCTCATAGTGTCTAATCCAAGGGCTACATCGTTTGATCGTTTGTTGACGGCAATAAAAGAACGGGCAAAGTCACAAGATGTTGACTGTCTTCAAATCCAAAGACGACTCGGTGAAGCTACTAAGGAAACGTTACAGGTAGCACACACGATTTGGTATCGAAAATGCTATGCAAAGTTAACTAACAAAGATCATATTTCACGTGGCATAAAACGCAAGCAAGAAGGATATGTGTCAGGTAATCGACTCGGTAGGAAAAGTAAGCGCTACAAAGGAGAGAAAGGATTCAACAAACAGTGGCAATCTACTTTTACTCGATCGGCTACGAAACCCTTCAACAAGGATAAGTTTTTTCTGCCAGAACCAGACGTATGATGAACAAGAACCGCTGTACACTGTGCGGGAGGATGCACCTGGCGAGACTCTTAAGAAGGCTGTTGGCTATCAAAAAATCCAGTTTTCCTGACAAGACTGAACACAGCCATTGCACCAAATGATGCACATGCAATTGATGTCCGGTATGGAGTGTCCGGTATCCATGCTGGAGAGATAACGTGTTTCATGTTTTACGCAGAAGTCATGGGGAATCAAACACAGATAGCAGGCAGAGCTCGATGCAAATGGCGTGTTTGGTTGAACTTATCAATCTTGTTGATCTGTAGACCCGGAAGAAAGCATATCTCTCAATGGCGGACATCAAAACGACTTACATGAACATATTTGGAAGTGAAGAAGTCATTCAGAAACATCGCCCTACAATTTCTCATAAGTGGCTGAAAGAGAACATTCTGTATGAATTTCCCAATCTAAAGTCAGTTTTACAGAAAGATTGAAGAAAACCTGCTGTCCTCTACTCTCCAGATGCATGTGAGGAGGATATGGTCCATGCTGCTATAACAGGCGACGACATGGATAATTTGAGGATGATATACAAATCAGCAGATATCATACGACGCAGCATTAGAGATTTTGCCAGTACAAGTCATCCAATGCAAGTTTCAAGCACTATTGATGATGTTCCTATTGAATTGTACACATTGCTACGTTGGATTATGGTTGGGCCTGTACAAGACTTAGAAACTAGTGCAAAAGCCTTTCTCTCCTTTGTAGCGCTTACTTTTCCTACCGAGTCGATTACCTGACACATATCCTTCTTGCTTGCGTTTTATGCCACGTGAAATATGATCTTTGTTATTTAACTTTGCGTAGCATTTTCGATGCCAAATCGTGTGTGCTGCCTGTAACGTTTCTTTAGTAGCTTCACCGAGTCGTCTTTGGATTTGAAGACAGTCAACATCTTGTGACTTTGCCCGTTCTTTTATTGCCGTCAACAAACGATCAAACGATGTAGCCCTTGGATTAGGCACTATGAGGCCCATGCGAGTAATATCTTTTTGGCAGATAATACACTGTTTCCAATTGGTTTCTTCAATTCTTTCTGATCGATGCCCAAGGTCTTGTATCTCATTCATGATGGTTCACTGCAATACCTATCTGCAAAATAACAGTTGCAGTGATAGGTTTAAACATTTGTAAATTTCATGACATTTAAAAGTCGTGAGATTCTTAGTAAGAAAAGAGTGCACATTATGTAGATATTTGTAAATAAATGCAAGTGTGTATGTCATGTCATATGTTGTAGAAGTCTGCTCACATAATTTTAACCATTCAATTCATACTTAATTCTCATGATTTAAATGTTGGGTAAAATTTTACACAACTGTCTATTTTGTCGAAGTGATTAAGGAAAAATACACTTTTATTCACAATTTTATGAATCTTAATGAAGAAAAGAAACAAACATGACTCATTGGGAGTCAGTGTGTACGGAAGGTACTTCATTCATATAATTAAGGTGTTGTGTAAAATTTTACATACACTTTTTACAGTGTAATAAAGTGTTGTGTTGATTTGGGCTCTTCATAAGTAATTTATTTGGATTCAGCGCCCCTTAAAACCTAAGTAAAGACACCTTAAATTGGTATATATGTAGTTATAAAGTCTAAATATTGAACATTCACGGTGAATATTGGCGCCATTTTGAAATTCCAAAATGGCCGCCATAACGGATTTTAAAAATTTGGAAACATTGGTTTCTGGTATCAGTGGTCTTTAAACATTAATTAGCTGCAAAAATTAGCAACTCCCCACAAAAATCCAGCGAAATTACATAGTGGCCCTGACTAAGACATGCGCGGCAAGATGCCACACACAACAGGGTGCCTCCAAGATCCCTAACCCTACCTAGAGCCTCCCTGTACCTCCTGTATAGCTCCTGTCTCCCAACCCTGCTAGGTCGTAGTAGTAGTAGTAATACTAGTGGCAGTAGCAGTAGTAGTAGTAGTAGTGGTAAAAACAACAGTATGTAGTAAAAGTAGTAGTAGTAGCGTATACTAGTAGTATACTCTATAGACTCAAACTTAAACAAAAAATATATATAGTCTAGTTTTTTGCACACTACACTACGCTTCGCTTACTAGGAGGAACAAGACGAGAGCTTTATCTTTCTCGGCGCTTAAAGTTGACGGAATGCCGTGGAAAACGGTAAAAATACAGCTCTTCCTTATATCAACAGTAATGCTGAACACATAAGCACTTTTCTTATGAAACATACATACTCATCATCTCCAATATTTTGTGTAGCTCATTGAGCAAAAAATATAAAGTCAAACTCATTAGGAAGGTGAATTAATTAGCTTGAAAGAAAAGTCGCATAAATATTCTTTGCGACCGTGAGGCTGAACCAACACAATATGTAGCTCTCGTGACCTCTACGTATACAGGGTGTAACACGAGTTTCTGCAAATATTGATACAGGTGAAAGAACATGTAATTCTAAGCACAAAATATTCTATAACCATATGCTTTTTGAAGCTTCCTTTAGACGTGAGATGAAGTTAGAAAAATTAGCGCGGCCAGTAATTTCACCATGGCAGGCGGTTGCCACTCGGTGACATTTTGAATGATTTAATCATAATGTTTACTAGTAATGGAGCATTACATTATCTTATAACAACACAATTGGTATTAATGGACATGTTTTTACTAAATAAGCAGTACATGAGAACAGCAGGGCTGTAATAAACAATACTGTAAAAGGCTACATGGCATCGTGTCAGGGAGGGGTAGAGTGGAACCACTGAGCTCTATAATAATAGCGCGTTTTCGCGGCCGCTCTGGCCCAGTCTGGACTGGGCTAGTCCTGGGCGGCCACTGTTTTCGCGAGGCGTTCTGCACCGTTCCAGCCCGGTCTACTCTAGTCCAACCCAGCGAGCAGGACCACCTTTTTTTTTCTTTCTTTTTTTTACATTTGTGCCTATAGCGCCTGTAGGCAGTGGTGACCCAGGGCTCGGATGGTAGGCTCTGGAGGTTCACTTGAGGGTTCTGATGGTTGGTCCTCGCCCGTTGGTGGCGCAGGCAGGTTTCTTATAGTGACGCCTGTGAGGCTCATGCCGCCCCCCTGTGTCCTCCGATGCACTCGCAGTCGAAGGTAGAGTTGATAGGCAGGGCATGTGGGTGTTCTTAGGCCACTCGACGGTGCAGAAAGGTTTTGGGTTTCTTCGGGGATCGAACTCGGGTCACCGAGAACGCCAGTCGGAGACTCTAACCGCTCCGCTACCGCCTCCCCTTGGACCAGTGTGGGGAGACCTGGCGCATGCGCACTACAGTCAGCGGGGAAGACGACCAGGAGCTTCTCGTGCTGCTGATAAGACATGAAACACCATGATGGCCGACCATAAGACTAAAGTAATTTCAAGAAAAATTACAATATTCGCAATTTGCTGAAACAACATCTTGGGAAATGAATGTACCGTCAACAACACTATAGTCGCCACTGCACTAATGTCACCAGGCGCCATATATTACGAATTTTAGCATCACTACAGACTTGTATGTGTCACTGAAGACATGTACCGTACCTATAGCGTTATGTAGATAATGTAAACTACGTACTGTGCACGTGATGTGATCTGTAGTGATGCTAAAACTCGTAATATATGCCCCCCTGCGACATTAGTGCAGTGGCGACTGCACTAACGGCGACTAGATAGTGTTATTAACGGTAAATGAAATGAAATTTCTTCATTCATTTTTTCATAGTCATCCCTGCAACTTGACTTCCCATTGAGAAGTCAAGTAAATAAGACGCGCGCTTTTTAAAAATGTGTGCATTTCTGCCCGGAGGACCGCCCACTCGATCCCCCAGCCAATAAGGAACGACGAATGGGACGGGGCCAGTCTCGATGTATTTTAGCGAGCATCAGTCCAGCCTGGAACGGTATAGACTGGACTGAACCAGGGCGGTGAACGTCACGAAAACGCGCTATAACTGGAGGGGCGATCTCATGTCAGCGCCGCGTAGTTTGTTGTGCCGCCACCAGGGCGGCACTCTCGCACTTTACGGCCATCTTGAGACACCCCGCAGCCGCGGAGATTGAACTGCTACTAT
The DNA here is from genome assembly GCA_016584305.1 of Chionoecetes opilio. Lineage (NCBI taxonomy): Eukaryota > Metazoa > Arthropoda > Malacostraca > Decapoda > Majidae > Chionoecetes > Chionoecetes opilio. The sequence continues at coordinate 214,403 of JACEEZ010013797.1, forward strand.
GTGTTTACTAGAGATTATTTCTTGAATTACAATCAAGATTGTGTATTGTGCAACCTATGGTTGCAGAAATGGCCACAGGAATACTTCAAGAGGTAGAGATATATAGAGATACTCTCTAAATCTCTCTCTCTCTAATCTCTCTCTCGAGTCTCTCTCTCTAAATTTCTCCCTATATATATATATATATATATATATATATATATATATATATATATATATATATATATATATATATCTTTCTAAATATCTGTCTAAATATCTTTCTCTAAATCTCTCTAAATATATCTTTTTCTAAATATCTCTTTCTCTAAATATTTCTCTTTAATTAAATATCTCACTAAATATCTTTCTCTAAATATTTCTCTTTATATATCTCTAAATATATCTTTCTCTAAATATTTCTCTATATATAATCTCTCTCTCTCTCTCTCTCTCTCTCTCTCTCTCTCTCTCTCTCTCTCTCTCTCTTCCTTCTCTCTCTAGATACTGCCTCCTACTAGAGAGAGAGAGAGAGAGAGAGAGAGAGATACTATCATTCTAAATATCTCTTTTTAAATAACTCTCTTTCTAAATATCTCACTTCTACTTATGCATATGGATATGTGGAATATATTCATCAATAAACATGTTCAACAAGGAAATATAATTTCTTAACCAATTGGTAACTGGCTTACCAATATATCAATTGAATACTGATTAAAGATTAGAATAGGTTATTTCTACGCAATATTTTGACTACAACTGCCTCAAAATGGTAATATTTAGAAGCAGGTATTGTAGAGTAGTACTTCATTTATCTTTATCAATAAGGATATACACATATAATTGCTAAATGAGGAAGAAAATACACGCTGAGTGCAGCATTAAGGCTTTAGGACTATTATAGTGCGTTGCGCCGATCCGGGTGTTTCAATATGCCTGTCCGAAGTCACGCGCTCCGCGAGGAGATCGCCCCTCCAGTTCATATAGAGCTCAGTGTTTGTGACACGCGAACCCAGAACCAGGTACTGAACCCAACCCTGAACTGAAAGAACTGGTTCCTGGAACTTGGGCACAAATGGAAGAGGCCTTTTTTTTTGTGTGTGTTTTTTGTTTGTTTAGACTTTAGAGGATATGCAATTCCTCAGAGCCATATAGTGATCTACCGCTGCAGGTTAGTGTTGGCCGAAGCCACCACCCCGGGAGGGGGGTCACAAACCCCCGGCTAACACCCGGCACCCATTCCCTGCTGGGTGGACAGGGGCTCGGGTTTTAAGCAAGACCACCCATCTGTCTTCGCTCCACCCGGGGATCGAACCCGGGACTTCTCGGTTGTGAGCCGAGCGTGCTCGTCAGGTGGTCAATGCGGACTCTATTGACGTCTTTAAAAGGAGTCTGGATAAATTCATGGGTGGGGAAGAGAGGTGGATGTAGGTAGAGTTACTAACAGGAAATACATCATATAGGTCTCACGGCCTCTTGTAGCTTCCTTATTTTGTTATTTTCTTGTGTTCTTATGCCCACTACCGAAATAATACCACAATGCCCGCTACCGAAATAATACCATAATGCGAAATATCATAATGCCCACTACCGAAATAATACCTTAATGCCCACTACCGAAATAATGCCATAATGCCCACTACCGAAATAATACCATAATGCCCACTACCGAAATAATACCATAATGCCCACCACTACTACTACTCCTCCTCTTCCTCCTGCTCCTACAACAACAACAACAACTACTACTACAACAACAACAACCACTACTACTACGTAGTTTCGGTTAAACTCATTTTACTCATCTTTTAATAGTGTATATAGAGATTTTAAGTTTTTAGATTTTAATGTTCTTTTGTTTTTATTTAACTCTTACTGCTGTCCAGAATATGGCTTGGCCCTATGGAATGATACCTCAGTTTTTAGATCTTGTTTTTTTTAAAGCGTTTAATGTAGCATATAATAATGGTTTAAAACTCATGTCGGGAGTACCTACATATGCCAGCAGCCACATCACTGCTGAAAACTGCAATCAATTATTATTAAGGCATCTCACAGCCCTTATACAAGTTAGATTCTTTAAAAGACTGATCAGGTCAAACAATCCTATCATTAAATATAATATATATTTTTATACAAAAGGTCTTTTTATGACTTATGTGAGACATTTATTTGATCAGTATTACAATATCAATATATTTGAAGAGGCTCTGGATGTTATTAAGGCCAGGATAGTACAGCGACATGAGGAGAGGCGAGGCCCCTGTTTATTTTATGGATATTAATCCCTTCATAGATTAGGGGTTAACTTTTTTATATTTCCTATGTTTACAAATGTATTACATATTTTAGTTTTGTATATATATATACTTTATAGATCATTTTAATTTATATCAATTGATTTTAATGGTTAGCCTATTCATACATTTTGTTTTATTTGTACATGTATGAGATTTTTAATTTGATATCTTAAGGTGAAACACATAAAAATACATACCTGAAAAATTTATCATATAAGTATGTGCAAAGTATGCTGTTTGTATATAACAATAACATTTATTTTTTCTTATTGTATATCTCGTGCGTCTACTCTACGTACTATGTAAGTTTCTTACGAAAATAAAATGTACTGAACTGAACTGAACTACTACAACAACAACCACTACCACCACTACCATCATCCTGTCCGCACCTGAGGCTGATCGAGGTGGTGTAGCCGAGAGGTGAGAAAGACAAGGCCAGGCGGACAAAGCTGTGCACATGGAAGGCAGTAGCTGTGGTGGGCGTGGAACAGTCGCCGCCCGCCCACCCTGATTCGCACTCGCACCTCCTCACGGCCGCCTCCAACTGACACCTGAAACACACACACGAGTACAATGATTAATATATTAAAGAGCAAAGTTATTATAATAACTTTAACAAATAATGTTAAAGTAAGTTAAGTAAAACAAATAATAAAAAAGCTTCCCTATAGTACTCACCCTATGACTGCATCACTCCATCAGCGCCGCCGTGCCCGCGCTGCGATGAGTCTGTCGTCGCCGCTGTGATGGACGCTAACGAGGCATTACTGTGGAAGAGTCTACAAAATTATGGTGTACCTGGAAAAGAACAATTAGCAACATCCTATCGCCCTAACGCCTAGGAAACAGAATCTTCCTTAACTTGTTTCGAAGAGTTGCTCCAGCGCTGTCCCTCGTCCCGCGACGAGCTGTGCATGCAGGGGTACTTACCTGAAAAACAAAGAAAAATTACTACATTTGCTTAGTCACAATAGTTCTAAACATTAAAATGCTCTAATGTTCAATAATTCACAACTTATTAATCAATCCTAAGTCCCTCTGTGCCCAGCCTTCCCGCGGAGCCTCAGGCAGGCCAGCCAGGCAGTCTGCCGCCCTGCCACCGACGCGCTGCTACGCGCCAACCGGCTGTTACAACACTATCATGACGCTCAACACTAATCCCATTGTCTGCTTGACCACCAGCGTAACTTACCGAAACGATGAGCAGAACAGGGTGAGGTGGAGAACGGTGAACTACTAGCTAAACACACGCAAACGCACGCAACGCACATAACGCACACAACCCCGCACCGCGACGCCACCCACGCACACACACGCGTCACCGCCGCCACCCAGAAAATGATCTTCCGGCACCCGCACCGCCGCCCACGCCGCCCAGCAGTGGGCGTGTGTCTCCGAATCCCTGGCTGATGCATTGACCAACACGTCCAGGGCTCACACCCTCGCGTGTTTCACCAACAGAAGTATTGGTGTAACACCAGGCTAACTTTACCTGCACTAATATACACCTGTGTGTTGGAAATAATGAACACAGTGACAAGATATTAAGGAGCGAAGATTGTATACTTTGCAAGATCACTTTCGAACACAGTGTAGCTTCCGCTTGACAACAACCCCGTCTTCCTCCATCTTGAACCCCCCACCCATCACCCCCACGAGCCCTGGTTGGGACTCACGCGCAGCTTACAGCGCAATTCTCTTTTTCGAAGCAGTTTCGAAGCCGTGTTTCGGGACCGCGTGAGGACCAATGAGAGGCCACCACTGGCCAGCCTCTTGGGCTCGGTAATCGCCCTGTGATCGAATCCCTGACTGATGCATTGACCAACACGTCCACGGCTCACACCCTCACGTGTTTCACCACGGTATAACATCAGCTTAACTTTACTTGCACTAATATGTACCTGTATGTTGGAAATAATTAACACAGTGACATAAATATCCAAGGCGAAGATTGCATACATTGCCGGATCGTTTTCGGACACAAGTGTAGTTTCTGCTTGACGACCGAACCTTCCCAACCCCCCCATATCCCCTACCTGACCCCCCATCTCCCCCTAAAATACCCCCCATGCCACCACTGATCCCCTTCCCCACGCTTATGTTCTCTCTATATGTAGGTTACAGCACGGGTATATCTTTCTCAAATCTATAATAATTTATATTTGATTTGATTTGATTCTGATATTCGCTTATTTTTGTGATTCATATTACTGTAACATTCAATTCACAGCGAATTATAACCATGAAACAGTAACATGATGCAAGAAGGCAGACAGACCACCCCGGTATACCCTACCACCGAGACTGCCACCTCCACTAGTCGTCGCACTTTTTTCACTTTGTCTGTTCCTTGATGTATTAAATCTTGTTTGTTGTTCTATGTAAAGGTATTCTATGTATGGTTAAGTTTTATATACATGCTATTTGCTGTCTTTGCTATATTACAGCTTGTTTGTTATTCTATGTAAAGGTATTCTCTGTATGGTTAAATTTTAGATTCTTGCTATTTGCTCTCTTTGCTGTCTCGTTTTTATTAAGATGTTTTTTTATGTACTAGAATGACGCCTTGTGTGCTATAAATTATATCAAATCAAATCAAGCGACGGGAGAGCGAGCGCTGTCCGTGGTGAAGGAGGAACCAGGTTGCGTTTTACCACACACAGTTCGAATCCTTTTCGTCCGACTCTCCACACAGCAGCACGACAATATTGAGTTAGCAGGATATTCTGAAAATTCGAAAGATTTTTTATTTTAACAAACCTCATAATAATATACTTATAGAGATAGATAGATAGATAGATAAATAGATAGATAGATAGATAGATAGATAGATAGATTGATATATAGATAGATAGATAGACAGACAGATAGATAGATAGATAGATAGATAGATAGACAGATATATAGATAAATAGATAGATAGACAGATAGATAGACAGATAGACATATAGATAGACAGATAGATAGATGGATAGACAGACAGACAGACAGACAGACAGACAGACAGACCAGATAGACAAATAGATAGACAGATACAGACAGACAGACAGACAGACAGATAGATAGCTGATACACTTTTCCAACGCGCCTTTTTCAAGTTTGTTCTCTAATATATTAATCATTGTTACTTATGTGTGTGTTTCAGGTGTCAGTTGGAGGCGGGCGTGACGAGATAGATAGATAGAGAGATACATAGATAGACAGATAGATAGATAGATAGATAGATAGATAGATAAACAGACAGACAGGCAGACAGATAATACACTTTTCTACTGCACCTGTATACAGGTGCAGTAGAAAAGTGTATTATCTGTCTGCCTGTCTTCTTTTTTTAGTTCAAGAACAATTCTTTTTTTCAGCTCAAGATTAATCCTTTTGTCTTTCAGATTGGCAGTAATCCTTTTGTCTTTCAGATTGGCAGTAATCCTTCTGTCTTTCAGATTGGCAGTAATCCTTCTGTCTTTCAGATTGGCAGTAATCCTTTTGTCTTTCAGATTGGCAGTAATCCTTTTTTCTTTCAGATTGGCAGTAATCCTTTTGTCTTTCAGATTGGCAGTAATCCTTTTTTCTTTCAGATTGGCAGTAATAATTTTTTCTTTCAGATTGGCAGTAATCCTTTTTTCTTTCAGATTGGCAGTAATCCTTTTGTCGTTCAGCTTAACGGTAATCCTTTTTGCTAAACAGACTCACTGTAATCCTTTTTTGCTGTAATGTTGCCTGTAATCCCTCGCCTTACGGGAGCTACGTAATCCTAACCATGCCTAGCATTGCACAACCAGGCGACAATGAGCAGCCGGCACCTGTGACACCCCCCCTTTCAGGGGCTAATACTCACGGCGGTGAGGGGGACCTGGAGCCAAGCTAGCACTATCTATTGAAACTGTGATTGTAACATTTCTTTCTATTTACAGTATGAGCAGCAGGTGTGGCGGTGGACAGTGGTGACAAGCTGCCGGCTGGTGAGGACACGACGCGAGAGTTGATTTGATTTGATTAATTTATCGCGCACAAGGTGTCAGTCATATTATAATCGGTTAATAGTCAGTTAATAGTCAATTAATAGTCAGTCTATTATAGTGCACAAGACAGCATAACAATAAAAGAGACAGCAAATACACCAAATGGCACGAGTCTAATACGTCACCAGCGTTAACATAATAATATAAATTAAGTGGGTGTTAACAGAATAGCAAAAAGTAAGTGAGTCTGTTAACATAGAATAACAAAAAGTAAGTGATGTAAATAACTGAATGGGAAAATAGAGCAACAACTAAACGCGACAGTGGCAAAGGTGAGAAACAAGATTATAAGAGCGACGTAGGTGACTAAGAATTGCGTGTTGGTGACCAGAGTTGTCCAGAACGCTTTATACAAACAATACACTATACAGTTTTGCGATGTGATGGAGTATAAAGTTTCTATATACTGGTGGTACAGAGTATAATTTCGTGTGTGTGTGCGTGTGTGTGTGTGTGTGTGTGTGTGTGTGTGTGTGTGTGTGTGTGTCTTCATAACATATGATTTGGTTTCATCTTTCGTATAGATTATTATGGAAAGTTAGCTATTTTAACGTAGTCTGAAGCGCTTTGATAGAGGTTTTTTATATTCCTTATCAAAATGACAATGATCCATGGAGGCAAAGGTATGATAAAGAACCGTTTATGAATTAATTATAACTGGTTCGTGTTAAGTAAGGGTCTTCAGATAAAATTAGCGGGATTATGTTATTTGTATTATTTAAAGTGAAAAACCCCCAGCGAAATAAGTGAGGGTCAAGTCAATAGGGAGGGTCAAGGTCAATAGGTCAATAGTCAGTAAGTCAATAGGGAGTTTTAATAGGAGGCTAGACAATTTCGTAGATGGGGATGAAAGGTGGATAGAGCCAATAGGGAGGGTCAAGTCAATAGTCAATAGGGAGTTTTAATAGGAGGCTAGACAATTAGAGGACGCAATGTTCATGATATCTTATTTAGTCTTACCCAATCTTGATCCCTTAGTCAATAGGGAGTTTTTAGTCAATAGGGAGCTTTTTGTCAGTAGGGAGTTTCTAGTTAATAGTTTCTAGTTAATAGGGAGTTTTTAGTCAATAGTGAGTTTTTTGTCAATAGTGAGTTTTTAGTTAATAGGAGTTTTTAATCAATAGGGAGTTTTTAGTCAATAGGGAGTTTTTAGTCAATAGGGAGATTTAGTCAGTAGGGAGTTTTTAATAGAGTCTAGTTAATAGGGAGTTTTTAGTCAATAGGGAATTTTTAGGCAATAGGGAGATTTTAGTTAATAGGGAGATTTTATTCAATAAGGATTCTTTGTCGAGTTTTTAGTCAATAGAGAGTTTTAAAGTCAATAGGGAGTTTTAAATAGTCAATAGGGAGTTTTAATAGGAGGCTAACATGGATGGAGATGAAAGGTGGATGTAGGTAGTGTTTAGTAACAGGAACTACCACGTGTAGGTCTCCTGGCCTCTTGTAGCTTTCTTATGTTCTTATGTTTTTTATAATGTCCAAATTATCGTTAAAAAAAAGAAGAGATAAAATACTGGTATAAATAGCCGCAGTACAATAGTGTATGTGACCTAGGTCCTAAGTCTCTAGGAAAATATTGAGATGAATTCTTGTACTTATTAACTTGTACTTGTTCGTAATTTTCATTCATAATGTACACTGCGGCTCCATCAGCACAGCTTTTCTGGCAAGTTTGAAGAAACTGGCTCTTCTCAAATTCTGGGTTGGAGACCTCTGCTTTAGACTAATAGTGAAGAGCAGCAATACAACACTTGAGTTACGTAGTTCAAGATCTATATAAAATTAGTCTTTAGTTTATTATGTTGCTAGCGGCCGTCACTGCACTTAACCCTTTCACGCCCTGATCTTTCCTTTGCTATAAAAAATTGTATGTTGTTAGCCATATAATTACGAAAAGTAACTGAATTTACCAAATAAGTTAGTCGACAAGGATACTAAACAGGTCATATCTATAAATTATTGCTTATATTAACTCAAAATCGTTTAATTGTAGCCAAATTACAATGGAAATTACGTTCTGGGTCTGAAGGGGTTAAGGTGATCGATGTCAGCGGGATAAAAACTGCCCACTAAAGGCTCGAGTAGGTGTCAAACCCCGCAAAAATCACTTATTGTACATCTTCCAGCGAGTAAGATAAGATAAGATACTTTGATCCTATCTAGACACTTTGCAAGTACCAACTACAAGGTTATTGACTATACAAAGCGCCACCACGCCAGGACGAACCTGGTGGGCTCGAATCGCTGACCGAATGCAGGGACTCTGCACGCGAGCTCGCAGCTCAACCAACCGAGCCACCCTGACGGGTCTTCCAGCCAGTAACCAGCTGGTAAGACCGTTAGGAAACTTAGGTGTATATTATCACGTAGGTGGGAAATATAATCGACTTCACTAGAAAAAATAAAAATATCCAACATCTGATTCTTGGTATATACTCGAATAATTTTCAAACCGCACATGTAGTCATCAATCTATTTTCTTGGTGCCTACGCTAGTCTCCACTGAGGGCGAGAAGGGAGCAGAGGAGGCGGCAACAACTATACTTTTTTTTAACGAGGTGAAAGATCCTGCCCCCTTGCTGCTTACTGACTGATATTTGATGCCAGGAGAAGGGAATACTACGCTTCTTCTAAATAGCTGTATTTTATCATAGTTAACCATATTATCAGGTAAATATAGGCATAATTTTAAGCATGAGACATTAAGATAGAATGGAATTTTCGCCTCGTAAAAAAAATTTGACTATAGCTCTCACCACTGAGCTCTCTATATGAACTGGAGGGGCGCTCTCCTCGCGGAGCGCGTGACTTCGGGCAGGCATATTGAAACACCCGTATCGGCGCAACGCACTATAGTCCCAAAGCCTTAATGCTGCACTCAGCTTGTATTTTCTTCCTCATTTAGCAATTATATGTGTATATCCTTATTGATAAAGATAATTGAATTATTACTCTACAATACCTGCTTCTAAATATTACCATTTTGAGGCAGTTGTAGTCAAAATATTGCGTAGAAATAACCTATTCTAATCTTTAATCAGTATCCAATTGATATATTGGTAAGCCAGTTACCAATTGGTTAAGAAATTATATTTCCTTGTTGAACATGTTTATTGATGAATATATTCCACATATTCATATGCATAAGTAGAAGTGAGATATCTAGAAAGAGTTATTTAAAAAGAGATATTTAGAATGATAGTATCTCTCTCTCTCTCTCTCTCTCTCTCTCTCTCTCTCTCTCTCTCTCCCCTTCTCTCATCCTCTCTCTCTCGAGGAGAGAGAGAAAATAGAGAGAGAGAGAGAGAGAGAGAGAGAGAGAGAGAGAGAGAGAGAGAGAGAGAATTATATATTTAGAGAGATATTTAGAGAGATATATTTAGAGATATATAAAGAGAAATATTTAGAGAAATATTTAGATATTTAATTAAAGAGATATTTAGAGAAAGATATTTAGAAAAAGAGATATTTAGAGATATTAAAAGAAAGAGATATTTAGAGAAAGATATTTAGAGAAAGATATTTAGACAGATATTTAGAAAGATATATATATATATATATATAGGGAGAAATTTAGAGAGAGACTCTAGAGAGAGAGAGATTTAGAGAAAATCTCTATATATCTCTACCTCTCGAAGTATTCCTGTAGCCATTTCTTCAACCATAGGCTGCGCAATACACAATCTTGATTGTAATTCAAGAAATAATCTCTAGTAAACACATAGTAGCAGTTCAATCTCCGCGGCTGCGGGGTTTCTCAAGATAGCCGTAAAGTGCGAGAGCGCCGCCCTGGTGGTGGCACAACAAACTACGCGGCGCTGACATGAGATCGCCCCTCTAGTTTTTATAGAGCTCAGTGAGTGGCACACGTGACTCAGCTGATCGGCGTGAGGCCTCGCAGCCTAGTCCCTCCTTCCTCCCCCGCCCCGACGCGTCGCCACCTAGCCTTTTACAGTATTGTTTATTACAGCCCTGCTGTTCTCATATACTGCTTATTTAGTAATAACATGTCCATTAATACCAATTGTGTTGTTATAAGATAATGTAATGCTCCATTACTAGTAAACATTATGATTAAATCATTCAAAATGTCACCGAGTGGCAACCGCCTGCCATGGTGAAATTACTAGCCGCGCTAATTTTTCTAACTTCATCTCACGTCTAAAGGAAGCTTCAAAAAGCATATGGTTATAGAATATTTTGTGCTTAGAATTACATGTTCTTTCATCTGTATCAATATTTGCAGAAACTCGTGTTACACCCTGTATACCCAACCAAAACTCGACCACGGTCAGCCGGGAAGAAATGTGTCAAGTTCAGTTTAATCCCTAAAGATTGCATTCTCAAACCAGGAGTATGGAAAGGTAAACTTTCTCCTATCTTTTTTTTTTTCTCTCTCTCTCTCTCTCTCTCTCTCTCTCTCTCTCTCTCTCTCTCTCTCTCTCTCTCTCTCTCTCTCTCTCTCTCTCTCTCTCTCTCTCTCTCTCTTTCTGTGTGTGTGTGTGTGTTTGTGTGTGTGTGTGTGTATGTGTGTGTGTGTGTGTGTGTGTGTGTGTGTGTGTGTGTGTGTGTGTGTGTGTGTGTGTGTGTGTGTGTGTGTGTGTGTGTGTGTGTGTGTGTGTGTGTGTGTTACACCCCACGGCCTAATTACGCGCAGGACACGCAATCTCCAGATGTTACCCCCGCGGGAAGAGCTTAGAACTCATAGAGACCGAATTGAGTAAAGGTGGGACCTCAGACACCACATTCACCCCATTCCCTTGTTCAAGGATAACAGTAGCTGCCTGCGTTGTCAGCGTAAAACAGTAGGGGCTTGAGTGAGCCTTGAACTCGCAACCGGCTGAAAAGCGGACGGATCTCTCTCTCTCTCTCTCTCTCTCTCTCTCTCTCTCTCTCTCTCTCTCTCTCTCTCTCTCTCTCTCTCTCTCTCTCTCTCTCTCTCTCTCTCCCCCCCCCCCCCTTGTGTGTCATCTCCGTGTGTGCTTTGTTACTATATATGCGTATACATTTCTTTCCTTATTTGTTTGATGTCATTCTCTCGTAATATTTCTGTAAATCTTATTATTTAAAACAATACAAATGTCTTCAAAAAATATACACATCATTTCAAGTAGCTGGTGAATGCTGAAATATGAGAGCGAGGGAGAGAGGTGGGTAACTCCTTTTTAAACTTTGGTGTGAAGTCCTCACTCCACGTCTGTAAGGTCGAACAGATAAATAGGGAGGGTGTTATCAAATAAACTTTTAACTGTGCAGTGCCTTCACTGAACTGAGCAACCAATAGCGTGGCTTCCTGACGATGACAATGGAGCTACCTACTCACTCCCCTATGGGTAGCGCCTAGTGTAAGCATCTAGCATACGAGAAACTAGACTTATAGTAGTACACATTAGTAGTTACAGTTGTTGTTGTTTGTAGTGATAGTGTTCCAGTATGGTGGTAACTCATCTTAACACTATACGTCCAAGTAAAGCCTCGGGGTGAACCTATTCTCTCTCTCGTTCAGAATGTCGGTTGGTGACGAGCATCATACATGAGGAAATAAAAAAGATATATTGCTACTTTAGTCTTGCGTCGTTAATTTACATTAATTTTGTCATCATTAAAATCTGTTGATCGTTTTCATGTGCTAAAGGTTGCTTGATTTTGTTTCCTTTCGTTGACCAATACAGCAACTCAAGAAAAAAAGTTTGAAACCTGTACTGTCAGCTCTGGGGTTGCCAAAATTATCTTGATCTGCAATTGGTGGGTGGGAAAGGCAAAATAAAACCCAGGGACAGGCCGGCGAGACCGCATTACTGAATTTTTTTTTTCACTTCATTTTTCTCATATCTAGTTGAAACCCTCATATCCGCCACCGCCGCCATCATAGCTCGCCCTCGCACTTCAAAGCCACATAAAGCCAGTTTACTTTCACTTTTCCTGGAGGGCACAGGCTCCGAGGAACCCATACCAGGCCACCTTCGTCCGGCCGGGGTCAAGGAGAGCTTACAAGGTGGTAAGAGCAAGGTAAAGTAGGTCACATGGCTAGCTGCTGTAGGCCGCGGATGGGTTATGCCTGTCGTGGAGTACCACTAAGGGAGTACCCTTAGCAGTCCTCAGATAATATAGTGGTTAACAATTACTTGTACGGTGCCTGAGAGATGTGTTCGTGTGCCTGTCTGTATGAATATGTGTTGGTATCTTTTGCTGTGTATCTACCTTTATATTTGCTTATCTCAATTTGCTAAATTGCTGATTAATTTGTTCTCTCTCTCTCTCTCTCTTCTCTCTCTCTCTCTCCTCTCTCTCTCTCTCTCTCTCTCTCTCTCTCTCTCTCTCTCTCTCCTCTCTTCTCTCTCTCTCTCTCTCTCTCTCTCTCTCTCTCTCTCTCTCTCTCTCTCTCTCTCTCTCTCTCTCTCTCTCAAAAACTATTATGTTCAACTTTACGCAGCGTTAAGTAAAACATTCCCACAACTTTCTCTTCCATCATTTATTCTTCATCAAGTTCATTATTTCACCTCGCAATATACTCACATGTGTATGTGCACGTTCTCTAGTGGGTTCCACATACATATACATACCTGTTTAGTACATTTCATTAATATGATATGATCCGTCTCGATCCCATGCATCGTTTTTTTAGGGACAAATTGCAAAAAAAGTAGGTATGCAACTTTCCAATCCCTTAAAATTGTTTGCCTCTCTACCGCCACACACCAGTTTTAAGACAATTTCCTCCCTACCTAGTCTGACACCCTGCGCTGCCTTCCCAACTGTTCTGTAGATCCCTACACTGCCTCTACATCCATTCG
>JACEEZ010013797.1:235000-292500 GCA_016584305.1 Chionoecetes opilio
ACACAATAGCGTAGCCTTGTATGGCAGTCTGCATCACAAAAAAATCAATAACACTCCCTTGGCTGTCATGTCACACTGTCTACATCACCCCCCACCCACCCACACATCCCGTAGCCACACACAATAGCGTAGCCTTGTATGGCAGTCTGCATCACAAACCAGTCAACAACACTCCCTTGGCTGTCACACTGTCTGCCTTCCTGCCCGCACATTTTCCAACTCATGCTATAGTTAATGCTAGTATGTGGTTTCCGAGTAATGGCGTTTGGCTGTAGCTCCGAAACTAACTATAGGATTTTCTCGAAAGTACCTTCATTGTGATTCCCACTCACACATTATGGTTTCCCTTACTTACCAATTCATGTTTTGGAGAAGTGCCAGGTCCTCCTGCTGATCCTCAGGTTCCGCTAAAATCTGTTCGCCCGCCCCGTATTCTGGTTCAAACATATAGGGTTGGGCTCGTCCGTCCCGTATTCTGGTTCAAACATATAGGGTTGGGCTCCCATCACAATCTGAGGTTCGTTTTCCTCATATACGCGAGTAGCGTAATTTATTTCGGTCTCAGATTGAGCATCATACTCTAGATCTGTAACACCGACAGATTCACTGTCTGACACCGAAGTACAATCGCTCATCATCACATTTGCCGCCAGGTGTCACACAGGCAGACGACTGTTGTTTACATTTGAGCACCTACTGTGATGTCATCAGTAATATTCGTAGCCCTGTTGGAGGGAAGAAAGTTTTTTTCGCGCGCTTTTTACAAAAGTCTTGTTTTTACGGAAATAAGGCCTGGAAATAAATTATTTTTGGTGGATTAGGTGTTTTGAATGGGGATTCAACATAATTAGGCAAAACAAAATAGGTCTGGACGATTACTTTAAGGCATATGTATGGGTGTGATAGGTAAGGGCGTAGGTATTATTATTATTTTTTTTTTTTTTTTTTTTTTTTACATTTTGTGCCTATAGCACCTGTAGGCAGTGGTGACCCAGGGCTCGGATGGTAGGCTTTGGAGGTTCACTTGAGGGCTCTGATGGTTGGTCCTCGCCCGTGGTGGGGCAGGCAGGATTCTTATAGTGACACCTGTGATTAGAGGCTCATGCCGCCCCCATGTGTCCTCTGATGCACTCGCAATCGAAGGTAGAGTTGATGGGCAGGGCATGTGGGTGTTCTTAGGCCACTCGACGGTGCAGAAAGGTTTTGGATTTCTTCGGGGATCGAACTCGGGTCACCGAGAACGCCAGTCGGAGACGCTAACCACTCCGCTACCGCCTCCCCATGTATGGGTGTGGCACATTGTATTGCCGGCCAAGTTGCATTACTGCTGAGTTAGCATGTATAAATAGAGCCGGCAGATTTGTCGTGATATGTCATGCAGCTTATTTTCAGCTCTTATAAATATATGGTAGCATAATAGATATTTAAATAGAGTAGTAGAGTTATATATAGTTATATTATCAGTTTATTCTATGGTAGAAACATTACTTGCTCTTTACTATATGTATATGTATACGTATATAGAAGTATATGTGTCATAGATAAACGAGTAGTCGGCACCTGCATGGGAGAAGCAGCAGCGGCTCAGCGCCGATGACGACTTGACAGACGGGCGACTGCCTTTAGTCAGGGTAGAGACGGAGGTTCAAAGGGGCTCCTGTACATTTCGTCAAAGTGTATATATTGTAGATTAACACAATTACACTACCTCAATTACCCTGGCGTCTCTCTACATCCTCACGAAACCACTTATTAACATTCCAGCGTATACAGATTGATTGAAACGTGTGTTACTGGACATATACTCATATCCGGCATTCACGGTGAGTTTACCTGTGTGAGTAGAATTACTCGCGAAAAGGAATAACCAGAAAATGTTGGTGTCAGCTTGTGGCACGAATACTTTCATCAGTGCTGAAACAATTACTTTGAAACATATCACTGTGTGTTGGAAATCGTGGTTGTGAGGAAGATGAAACTTTTTGAAACAAAAACGAAACTTTTTGAACCAAGCAGCAGCAGCATACTTTGCTCTTAATACGTTTTCTTTCTCTAGACAAAGGAGACTTTCTACAAGTGAAAGAGATAACGATACTTTATCAACGGGGACTTCCGAAACTTATTATTTTTCTAACAATTTGTTCTTTTTCCACTTATGGAGGCGTTTTGCGCATGTAATTAACAAATTAGAACTACATTATTGTCTCATATAATGCCAAAAGGTAAGGAAGAGTTAGAAGGGCTTACTAAAGTGTATTTATCTCTAGTAAAAGGGGAAAAAGATGAGTCAAGTGAACAGACAAAAGAAAACGTAGATGATTTAAACCCAGACTTAAAGTAGTCGTCCAGACCATTTCATCATTCCTGATTTAATGCAGTCAAATCATAGCCATTGACGAGTATATCAACAATACGTCGTCACTTTTTGTATCCAGTTAGCCGTTTTTAAATAATCCGCAATCAAAATCTGCAAATTCCCCGAGTTCTCAAAACGCACTCAAGATTTGCAGACGCTCAGGCTCAGGCTCCGTGACGTACCATCAGGGAGGCTCATCTTCCCGCGCTGATCAGAGGCACGTAAACACAGAGATAAATATAATAGTACTTGAAGATATTTGGGTGTTTCTGATAGATTTTTTTTGCTATATGCCACATGCATGCATCCTTTATGGGTGCAGCATGCTTCCTTCCCACACACACGCCTGCACACCGACACCCTTCCCACACACACGCCTGGGAAATACTTTGGAACTCATCCTTCCGGCTTTGACTGAAATGAACTACCGCACTGTATTGTATGCTTATTATACTTCACATCTGTAAAGGTTCCAGCGTGCGCTCAGCCTTGGTTAACCCACACGACCGCTATGAAATATGAGGTGCCTCAAAAAATTCTAAGTCCAGTTAGGTTAGGTTAGGTATACTTTGTGGTTAAGGTTAGGTTAGGTTAGGTATACTTTGTGGTTAAGGTTAGGTTAGGTATACTTTGTGGTTAAGGTTAGGTTAGGTTAGGTATACTTGTGGTTAAGGTTAGGTTAGGTTAGGTATACTTTGTGGTTAAGGTTAGGTTAGGTTAGGTATACTTTGTGGTTAAGGTTAGGTTAGGTTAGGTATACTTTGTGGTTAAGGTTAGGTTAGGCTAGGTTAGGTATACTTTGTGGTTAAGGTTAGGTTAGGCTAGGTATACTTTGTGGTTAAGGTTAGGTTAGGTATACTTTGTGGTTAAGGTTAGGTTAGGTTAGGTTAGGTATACTTTGTGGTTAAGGTTAGGTTAGTTTAGGTATACTTTGTGGTTAAGGTTAGGTTAGGTTAGGTATACTTTGTGGTTAAGGTTAGGTTAGGTATACTTTGTGGTTAAGGTTAGGCTAGGTTAGGTTAGATTAGGTATACTTTGTGGTTAAGGTTAGGTTAGGTTAGGTATACTTTGTGGTTAAGGTTAGGTTAGGTTAGGTATACTTTGTGGTTAAGGTTAGGTTAGGTATACTTTGTGGTTAAGGTTAGGTTAGGTATACTTTGTGGTTAAGGTTAGGTTAGGTTAGGTATATTTTGTGGTTAAGGTTAGGTTAGGTTAGATTTTTACATATAGTGACTTTGATGATTTTTTTGGGGAGCCATAAATCACTTATATTTGCTTCCCCCACCCAAAAACCCCGTATTCCCGCCAGTTCCCCAGGCTTGTTGGCTATAGGGGGAAGAAAAAAAAGATAGGGGTGAAGGACTTCTTCCAAAGTTTTACCCACGCCTGCACACACGCCTCCTTCCCACACACACGCTTGCATACACGCCTCCTTCCCACACACACGCCTCCTTCCCACACACACGCCTGCAGACACGCTTCCTTCCCACACACACGCCTGCACACCGACACCCTTCCCACACAGACGCCTGCACACACACACGCCTGCACACACGCCTCCTTCCCACACACACGCCTCCTTCCCACACACACGCTTCCTTCCCACACACACGCCTGCACACCGACACCCTTCCCACACACACGCCTGCACACACGTCTGCACACCGACACCCTTCTTACACACACGCCTACTTCCCACACACACGCCTGCACACACGCCCTCCACACACGTGTGTGTTGTGTGTGTGTGTGCAGGAAGGGTGTTGGTGCGCAGGCGTGTGTGCAGGCGTGTGTGTAGGAAGAGTGTCGGTCACAGCGACAGATTCACTGTCTGACACCGAAGTACAATCGGTCATCATAACATTTGCCGACAGGTGTCAGACAGAGTGTCTGCGGGCGTCCCTGTTATGACGTCATCAATAACAGTCGTAGCCCTGTTGGAGGGAAGATTTTTTTTTTCGCGCGCTTTTTACAAAAGTCGTGTTTTTACGGAAATAAGGCCTGGAAATCAATTATTTTTGGTGGATTAGGTGTTTTGAATGTACAGTCAACATAATTAGGCAAAAAAAAAATGGGTCTGGACGACTACTTTAAATAAACTTACACTGAGGAGCGGTAGGCAGTATCCCACTATGCCTGCTACTACTACTACTACTACTAGTACGCACCGTATCTCCAGCACCATCAGAAGCTCCACTCGTAGCCTCCGCAGTCCCAGGCGGCACGTGTCCATCACCGCGTGAGGGTTCACCACTGTCTGACGTCCCAGCAGAAGGAGCGCTCTTCGAGCCACCAGCACCCCGCTTGTGGGTGCGCCACCAGCGGTAGTGTAGAATCAACTATGTCTGTCTTTATTCACAAGCTTGGTATGTTTCAAGAAAGCAATTTATCCCTCAGATATTGTTTGCTTCAGAATAGGTAGTTGGTTCCTTACTATCTCTTGTGAATCAAGGCAAAGCGCTTCGTTGATGTAGTGTATGCCTGCACCTTTGATCTTTCTGGCATTCCTCATTATTGTTTCACGATCTCCAAATTTATCGAACCTCGCAATCACTGTACGAGGATTTGATCTTCCAACTAAACTAGTCCAACCCTGTACGCTGGTTCAAGGTTGATTGGTGGTAGTTGAAGCTTGTCTTGTAGCAACGTTGCCACTTGTTTGGCAGTTTGTTCTCATGTTTCTCCATTTTAGAATTCTTTTATGCCACTGATACGTAAGATTTTTCGACGACTGTAGTCTTCTTAATAGTTAGTATGTTGCACTAGTTTTTCAACACGTACCTTAAGGTTTTCGATTGTTGTTTGCTTCTCACCATCTGACTTCCGAACTGTCCTCAGTTCGCCTTGCAAATCAGTTTTGGGGAGGCGAAGGCCGAGTGGTTAGCGCCTTGGAGTGCTGAACTCAATGTCCCGAGTTTGAATCCTGCTGGGGGCAACTCTTTCAAGAGCCTGGTAGGAGAGCAGAAGGTCCCGAGTTCAAGTCTCACCAAGGAGCAACTGTCAAATCCATCGTCGAGTGGCCGAAGCAACCCACATGCAGCGTATACCTGTCTGCCGATTGGGAGTGTAACAGTAGACTCTAGGGGCTGCATGCGCCTAAACTGAAGAACCGAACATCACAGAAAATGGGATCTTCACCTGACACCACAAGTGTCACTATAAAAATCCAGCCACCAGCGGGCGAAATCGACCAACATCAAAACTCTCCATATGCCTACAGACGCTATAGGCTACAACGTAAAAAAAAAAAAAAAAAAAAAAAAAAAAAAAAATGTTACTTCAGTCTGGTTAAACTTCAGACTTCTCGTGAGTTCACTTATCCTTGTTTCCATGGCAGTAATTCTTGATGTAAACTGATCAACAACTATATCTAAGGCACTTCTAAGAGCTTGATTTTGAGAGTCCAGCAGCACTTTCAGTGTAGTGGAGTCCATGATTGATTGATTGGCGATAGGTATGGGAGCGGTCAGGGGAGTCGTCCGTTCGCTTCCGCAGCTAATTGTTGTGTATGTGTGTATGTATGTGTGTGTGTGCGTATGTGTGTGTGTGTGTGTGTGTGTGTGTGTGTGTGTGTGTGTGTGTGTGTGTGTGTATATATTTGTGTATGTGTATATGTGTGTATGTGTATATGTGTGTGTGTGTATATGTGTTTGTGTGTGTATGTATGGGTGTGTTTGTGTGTGTGTGTGTAAAGAGCTTCTTTGTTATTTGGACTTTTGTCTATTTCTTACATAAAAGGAAAACAATCCGACCTCTTTGTTCTTCAAGATAATCGCTATTTAATTCCCAACATATAAATGTACTTATAGAAAAAAAATATGACTTGACTCATAGGGGAATACCAATACATACCATAGGGGAATATATCAATGCCAAGGCTTAATAACTAATGATTCTTCAGTGAAATGAGCACGGCATTACAAGTAAAGTGTTTAAATATAATTGCATTATAATTAGGGCTACTGCCCAAAATTTTGTTGAAATATGCTATCTTGGACAAGCTTGCAGAATTTATGACGGTTTCAGTCTGTAAAAAAATAGATTAAACATAACACAGCGTTGCGCCGGGCCGGTGTTACATAAAATAGGTACCGCCTGTAAATAAGTCACAAAACACTGCGACACCGCCCGTGTTTGCCAGCTTATGGTAATTTTCCCCTACTAAATATATGTTTATCAGTATAAAAGGTATACTGTTATCTTCGGAAATGCTTGTTCTATAATATTATCAAATAAATAACCGCAAAACACACTAAAGAAAGGCCATCATGAGACTCTCAAGAAATATGCATGAACTTAATATTCTACTAAACTCTTCGTCATTTAATACTTTGCGAGAAAACTTTTTACATGGAGAATATCAATAGAAGCGGAAGGAATTTCATTAGCTTTCCATTGATACATTTCGTTTTCAGATAAACGAATTAGCAGCATGCATAAATTAGCGTTAACTAAATAAATAACACCATCAATCGGGAAAAATTACCCGATTTCATGATGTTATTTATTTAGTTAACGCTCATTTATGCATGCTGCTAGTTCATTTATCTGAAAACGAAATGTATCAATGGAAAGCTAATGAAATTCCACTTCTATTGATATTCTCCATGTAAAAAGTTTTCTCGCAAAGTATTAAATGACGAAGAGTTTAATAGAATATTAAGTTCATGCATATTTCTTGAGAGTCTCATAATGGCCTTTCTTTAGTGTGTTTTACGGTTTTTTATTTGATAATATTATAGAACAAGCATTTCCGAAGATAACAGTATACCTTTTATACTGATAAACATATATTTAGTAGGGGAAAATTACCATAAGCTTGCAAACACGGGCGGTGTCGCAGTGTTTTGTGACTTATTTACAGGCGGTACCTATTTTATGCATCACCGGCCTAAAAGCCTGTGAATCTCACTCAGACACATGTTTTGAGGGTAACAGAATTTTTTTTTTCTATGCGCTTAATAGTTCGTCATGTTTCATATAACAAAAAATTTCAAATACATTTCACGAACTTGCCATTGGTGTTCTGGAGGCAAGGTAATACACCCATTAAACAGGATTTCTTTTCCTCATAAAATCAACTAATATATATACACACAATTCACAACTCAGTAAACGTAAGATTAAAATACTATGCCATTATAGCATGGTTGATTTTGGGAGAAATTCTTGAATGCACAACAATAGCCATATTCTAAAGCTTTCTGTCAGAGCAATGTACGACATGTTTTTCGAAATGTCAACATAGCACGCCCTACTCCACCTTATCTACGTGGGTGGACAAAGGTGGACATAGCTATATATGGTACTAGCCGCAAAGCCGCCCTCCGGGCGGACTTTTTGGCTAGCTCCTGCGGAGGGCTATTGGTGGTGGGCCTTCGGCCCACCACCTGTGTTTGGTGGGCCTTCGGCCCACCAAACACGGACTCTCCAGATAGCCCCTTCTAACTTTCCTGAAATCATGGATGTAGAAATGTATGTATTACCCCCACCCATTCACTCACCCATTACCCATCACCCCCCACCCATTCACTCACCCATTACCCATCACCACACACCCATTCACTCACCCATTACCCATCACCCCCCACCTATTCCCTCACCCATCACCCATCACCCCCAACCCATCACCCCCCACCCATTCACTCACCCATCACCCCACACCCATTACCCATCACCCCACCCATTCACTCACCCATTACCCATCACCCTACATCAAGGTTTCCTCAATTCTCGCAACCCACTTTTTTTTCTCACAATTATCGCTAATAGGCTGCTAAAAAAAAAAAAAAAGTGATCGGATCATCTCATAATTGGGCTTAAAACCTTCCCCTGGTCAACCCGGTTCCAAAAATGTGCCATATGAGGTGATTGCGCCACGGGGGGCGGAACCTATACCAGACACACACACACACACACACACACACACACACAGACAGACAGACAGACAGACACACTTTCGCTTATATTTACCATTACCCATCACCCCCCACCTATTCCCTCACCCATCACCCATCACCCCCACCCATTCACTCACCCATCACCCCACACCCATTACCCATCACCCCACCCATTCACTCACCCATTACCCATCACCCTACATCAAGGTTTCCTCAATTCTCGCAACCCACTTTTTTTTCACAATTATCGCTAATAGGCTGCTAAAAAAAAAAAAAAAAGTGATCGGATCATCTCATAAATGGGCTTAAAACCTTCCCCTGGTCAATCCGGTTCCAAAAATGTTTCATATGAGGTGATTGCGCCACAGGGGGCGGAACCTATACCAGACACACACACACACACACACACACACACACACACACACACAGACAGACAGACAGACAGACACACTTTCGCTTATATTTACCATTACCCATCACTCCCCACCTATTCCCTCACCCATCACCCATCACCCCCAACCCATCACCCCCCACCCATTCACTCACCCATCACCCCACACCCATTACCCATCACCCCACCCATTCACTCACCCATTACCCATCACCCTACATCAAGGTTTCCTCAATTCTCGCAACCCACTTTTTTTTTCTCACAATTATCGCTAATAGGCTGCTAAAAAAAAGAAAAAAAAAAAAGGGATCGAATCATCTCATAAGTGGGCTTATGACCTTCCCCTGGTCAACCCGGTTCCAAAAATGTGCCATATGAGGTGATTGCGCCACGGGGGGCGGAACCTATACCACACACACACACACACAGACAGACAGACAGACAGACAGACAGACAGACAGACAGACACACTTTCGCTTATATTATTATAGACGTGTGGCAGAGCCACGTACATATGACAGGATTATCGAATGGCGAGGTTTATCAGTGTCATTGACCATTGTTTTAATGGAAATACAAATCATGTTTTCCTTATTCGAATGATAATAGTCCTTATATGACCCCTGAGGGGTCCCTGTTCAGGGGTCACTGACTCCTGAACCCACATGGGTTATAAATAACCCGTGATATATACCCCTTATGCATTAATGAAGGTAATGTACCCACTAAAACACGTTGATGTAACGCTTCCTTAGAGGTTATCTGATTGACAGGAGCATAACATACTTTTTAATACTATTTCTTCGAACCAAATTTTTTAAAAAGGCCATGAGTATATTCAAACTTTGGGATTGATTATTGGAAACCTGATATTCAACATAATAATATTGAAATAAAATAAATTATTTTAACATATTTTGGCAAAATAACATAAAATTGGACGTTAGAACCCTCACGGCCGCTAAACTTGTATCTGAGCGAGATCAAAAGGGTTTTACAACGGAATAAAAGCGCTCAGAATAATGGTTCATTTGCAAACGTTTAAGCCATTCATTATTTCAAGTTCAATTCTTGTATTGTAATTTCCTTCATCTTAAACTTCTGAGTTTTGCCGGTTACCGTAGTTGGGAATTCTTCCTTAAAAATTATGTAGCGAGGAACTTTGTAGTGTGCAATCTGAAAAGGAGAGAAATGTCTATGTATACAAGAGGATATTATAGGATATATTGAGAAAAAAATATCGGCGTTTTATTAATAGGAGCCTGAAATACAAAACGTACTGTAAAACAAATTAATAAAGAGTTATGTCTACAAGAGATTAACGAAATAATTTAAACAACAAATATCCAAAATTTATGAAAATAATGAATTTTAAATGATGAGTGCTTTTCTTATCAATTAATGAAATTGGTAGGTAAATCTCTAAGGAACAACAAAATACATGCATAAGTGAATGGCATGAATACTATAAGATATAATAGAAAATTTGAAGAAAAAGAAATGATGTAGAGTTGTATTGGCATTGTGGAAATTATCCACCAACCACCCTCTCAATAATAGGCAGAGTGGTGGTTTTGTTCCCCCTCCTTTGTGAGGGAGGTATTGTCCGCTCATCAAAGGGGGTGCGTAGGGATGTATATATATATAATTATAATGGTAATGGGTATTAATTAAGGTAATTTAAGTAAATGATAAGTACTGGGATAATATAAATGAACATTATCAGTGCTATTTACCATTTGCACCTTATATAATTAGCACCTTGATTGGAGCGACTGACTATTGGTCATCGTCATAATATTGCTCCTATCCTGCGTGGATACGTGGCAAGGTATTGGTAGCGGTGCATCGCCGCCCACCGAGAATACAACACATATGTAGGTATTGGTAGCGGGGGCTACCAATTAACCAGCGGGGAGAACCATTAATTGTTACCCGTTGCTGTCTATCACTTAGCAAAGGTCTAATCCAACGAAGAATCCTCCCATCTATTCCATGAACCTTAACCATATTTAAGTCTCTCGTGTGTTACCTTGACGAATGCCTTAGTAAAGTCCAGGTATACAATATCATAATCATCATCATTATCTGTTGTCTCATAAACCTTCCTATAAAAACTCAATAAATTGGTGAGACATGACTTACCCTTGGTGAATCCATGTTGTGAGTCATTAACCAAACTATGCATTTAAAAAAAAAATGTAATACTCTCTAATGATTTTTGCAACTCCAATAATTTACATACCACTGCCGTTAGACTAAAGGGTCGATAATTTTACTTTAGTCCTCTATCACACTTCTTAAATATGGGGACTACATTTTCTTTCCTTTACATTAACGGCATCTCCCCTATATTAACCGATTTCCCAAAAATTTGCACTAACGACTCACTAACAATCTCTTACCATTCTTTTAATACTATGAGATAAACTTCATCCGGTCCTGGTGACTTAAAATTCGTCATTTTATCTATACCCTCTTATACCAAATCCCTAGTTATCACAATATCTTTGAGTTTCTCATCATCCTTTCGTCTAAACATATGATCACTATCAGGCACCGTCTGTATATCCTCCTGAGTAAATATACTTAAGGAATAATCATTTAAAATTTTACACATAGCATCATCAGAACTTACAATCTCATAACAGAACCTTAATCTCATCATTGTTCTTTCCTACTATTGTTAATCTTTTCACTGTCCTAACCATCACGTTAATCTGTTCTCTGCTCACCTGTCCTGCCTTGACCCTAAAGTACGTGTTTCTTTTTCCTCCAATGTTGTGTTTTAAATTCGCAGACATCCATTTGGGGTCGCTTTTCCTTGATCTTATCGCCCTATAAGGAATATTATTTTTCTGACCTGCAATACAATTCCTTACAAATAATGTATCCTCATCAGCACTGACCTCACTGACACCTCTCTCCACCCGGACCTCAGACCCAACCTTCCCTTTCATCCTAAACCCCCAGTTAATCCCCTCCAGGTATCTTCTCAATCCTGCATAATTAGGTTTTCTGAAGTCAGTTACTCTATGCTTATTAACATTTCTAGTTCCTACTTCCTATTTTAAGCAAAACCTGATTACATGTGATCGCTATTACCTAACTGACCTCCAACTTCCACCTCTGTATCTAAATCTTCCCTGCTTGTTAGTAATAAATCTATAATTTTATCTCCCTTAGTAGGCTTCTTGATCGCTTGCCTTAGAAGGCTTAGAGAGTTATCCTAAACAAGATGCAGCAATTATTCTGCGTCACTGTCTCCTTGAATTAAATCCCAGTCTATGTAGAGAGTTATCCTAAACTAGATGCAGCAATTCTTCTGCGTCACTGTCTCCTTCAATTATATCCCAGTCTTCTATGTTCCTAAGATTAAAATCTCCTACCACGCATAATCGATCATATCTACAAGCCTTGCGTATTTCTTGCCATACAAGAACTGAATCCTCTTTACATAAGTTTGGAGGCCTATACACTATACCCAAAACCATTTTCTCACTTCCCTCCGTAACCTCCACCCATATAGACTCTATGCTATCATCTGTTTTTTTACATTATTAACACAACACTGCAATGTATCTCTTGCATAAAGCGCAACTTCTCCACCTCTCCTGCCGAACCTGTTCTTGTGGAATAACTTATACCCCACTATCTCAACCTCCGGATTAAATAGCTTGCCTGACATATCTAGCAATGTTTCTGTTAATGCTATTATATCAAAATCTTCTACACTAGTTATTCCTCTCAGTAAATATATCTTGTTTAAAACACTCCCACAGTTTGTAAAGTAAACCTTTAGGCTACTCCTCTTCTTCTTGTCCATTTTCCCTATAGCCTTAACTAACCCCTTCCTCTCTCTTTTCTCACGAATCACTTTAGTTCTCTGCCTTCTAAAACTATTTATAGTGTCACTTTATAGTGTTATAGTGTTACTTTACTCTGAACCCAGTGTTTAATCCCTGGCTCTCTATCTTAAAGATGCATGCAAAGCTCCTACTTCCCTTTCAAGGGATTCAGACAGGATCTGAATACCTTTCCTCGAAAGGTGCACCCCATCTCTGTGGTAGAAGCTGTTATGCCCGAAAAAGAGGTACCAGTTATCGACAAAGGCCCAAACATTGGCTTTGCAATGAAATGCCAGCCGGCAATAGAGTAAATGTATCAGAGCAATAGCCCTGGAATACCACTCATCGTCAACAGAACGTCTCGAAAGGACACCATACACCACTGGGACCCCAGCCCTATCCCTAACCTTACCTACAGCCTCCTTGAACCGTTGTAACAGTTTCTCACTCCTTAAACAATCAACGTCGCTTCCTCCATCTCTGAGGCAAACGATGGGTTGTTTTTTTTGGTCTGCCATGCACTCATCTAATTTATCACTAACATAACCTATCCCCTTCCCTGGAAAACACACCCGCTTTCTACATATCTCGTCTCTGTCACAAAACTCGCTGTCTAGGTACCTAATCTGACTGTCTTTCTGAATACCAAGATTTTACCTTCGGATAGGGATGTATCGTCTACCATTTTATCCATTACCTCCTCTTCCTCCTCTTGCCCAGTACTTGACTTCCCACTATTCAATACAGTACAACTCTACACGCATTCAGTATGTACAAAGCCTGCGAACTTGACTGCTTTAGAGCCTCTTACCCTTACCTCCCCCTATGAGACTGACTCTGCCTCTAGCTGTCGGGGCGAGAGAGAAAGAACGCTCTTCCATCTAGAGAAAGTGGATTCTTCCAACCCACAGTGTGTTCTTAGGAAGCTTCTCACATCATAATATTATGAATATCACTTGACCAAACAAGTGAGGGTATAGTTTCGAAAATTCGGCACTACTGTTTTCGCACACCACACTATTGGTTTCCGATAAATTTAGATGTGTTTCTAGTAAATATGACACTCTTCTTTTGGCGTAAATCAATGTTTAAATACTGATTCAACTCATCTCCCTGTTTCTATAACTAGTTATTTCAACCAAAAACGGTTACGTTAGGTTAAATCAGGGTTAGGTTAAGTTAGACGTGGGGATTTGATTTAGCAGCAGATGATCTCAAGAAAAAAATCAATACTAAGGCAGTGTGAAGCGAGGGTGGGATGTTTGCGGGGCGGGCTGGGAGGGGCGGAGCGGGTCGCCCAATACCGAAAACAACCTTTGATTTTCGCCAAAAAAATGAGTGCCATATTAATTCAGGACACAGCAAAACTATTCCGGAAAATAAAGTTTCGTCCACGAAGTCAGTGGTACCCAATAATGAAAATTTACCAACGTGAGAATATCCCCCGCATGACAGTATTTTCATGAACTACATAATCTTACTATGATTCAACGAATGTCCGTCTGTCTGTTCGTATGTAGGCTAATGCTCCGCCAATTCTGTCCCAGTATCAAGTAAACTTTCAGGAAAGGTCATCCCTGGGCTGGTTTTAAACTATATTCGACCAGATTTCTTCAATTTCTTCAATAGTAAAAGAAAATATGAAAATTGCAGCCTTCGAAACTCCAACCCCGAAAACTCCAAATTTCAACCCCTAAAAAAAGGATGAACAGGTTTTGGGCATCACGCCGACTGCCCTGGGTGGGATTCGAACCCGGGACAACGGATTCGTAGCTAGGCGCCGTAGCCACTACACAACGGAGGTGCATATATAAAGAAAATAATATGAAAAGTATTAATGACCGATTATTATTACAAATACCAAAAGATAACGCATGAAACAGGTGGGAGGAGAGGTTCTTGGGAACAATATCAATGCAACAAGGATGATTGAAAGCAGAAAGTAATAAAGATATGAGATGAGCCAGATGCTAGGGAATTAATTAGAAACATGTTGAAAATGTTCTTCCATATTCATAAGTTCAACCGGAAAATATATGGCCATTGAAAATCTAAAAAGAAGTACTGAAATGACAAAGCAGTTACGAAAAATGAGCTGCCTGCTCTTAATGAAACAAATGTCACTGTAAAATATATTACGGATGTTGCGAGGATCCAGATGATTTCTACACAGCAATATGTAGGGCTATGAAATTTTTGCTTTTAAATTTATCCCTATAGCACCTGTAGGATTTTCTTTTTTCTCCATGAGAGCTTGGATGATTAATCCTCTGGGTTTTTAAGGGCTATGATAGTTGGTCCTCTCCCGTGATGGCGCAGGCAAAATTTTATAGTGACACCTGTAGAGGCTCATATAGGCCCACGGTGTCCTCCGATGCACTCACCGTCGAAGGTTGGATTAATGGACAACATGTAAGTAGATTTCAGCTATTCGACGATGGAAGAAAAATTTGCATCTGGCGGGACTCTAAATCGGAACCTCTAGCAACTCTTAACACCACTTCCAGGAAATACCTGCCCTCGACTCCGGACGCTTAGCTCAACACGATTCACTTCCAGGTGCTAACTTTTCAGCCATCGCCTCCCCAATAGTTGTTTTTGATACACTGATGAATTCCCTTATTGCTATGTTATATGTGATGTAGATTTAAATGAGGTTTCCCACTATACTGTTTCTAGATCAAAGTTTTGTTGTTTTGTATGTTTGTTTTAGGTTTGATGAAGGGGATCGGAAAGAGCATGATAGATAGATATGTTTCAATGTTTTCGTGATCAATGATGAATTCAAATGCTTTTGAAAGACAACAACAAATCTGGAGTTTTAATGGTTAAAGTGGTAGTTCTTCTCTGAGTCAGGTCGAATGTAAAGAGAGTTATAACAAGATGAAAAAATGAGAGTTGATAGATGGAGATGGAAATTTTCTCATATGTCAGCACAATTTTTAAGGACAGTGAGAGGAACTCCGTCACGATCATATGCTTCCAGAAGGTCAACTCCAATAAAATATAACTTAAATAAACAAGCAAAATTACAAATCCAAAGGGTTGGAATGAGATGGAAAGTGGGCCAAAAATCTAAGAACAAAATTGAGCAAAGTTTGAAGCTTGAGCTCAGCTATAAAAGACGAATAGCAAAAAGGGTAAAATTTGAACTAAACTACAGAAGAAATCAATTATTCTTTGCCATGCAGATAAGGATATTTGACATGGTTTCGATTTGAAATTTATAAGTACATAATCTCAGGCTGTGAGACTGTATACGGAGTGCTTCTTAAATGTTTTAAGTGTCAGAGTAAACAAGGTTGGAGAAAGAAGCTAGAACTTCAGTATTGGCGAGTGAGTGGATTGTATTCTTCCATACAAGGGCCAATTACTTACGTAATTTGTGAGCACATAACCGGTTTTCTGACGTGGAAAATGTTATGATTATAAGAAATATCAAAGATTAATGTCGTGAGCACCTCATCGGTGGGTCTAAAGACACACATGACTTACAAGAGTGAAATAACAAAATAAAGAAATGATACTTTTATCGGGCGAGTCTAACAGATGAAATGTTTTACTAAATGAGCCGGAGGGTCAGATATTTGAAAATTTCAGTCGACCTTTATGTAATTAACTAGCCGCAAAGCCACACTCCGGGCGGACTTTTTGGTTAGCTCCTGCGGAGGGCTATTGGTGGGCCGAAGGCCCACCAAACACGGACTCTCCAGATAGCCCCTTCTAACTTTCCTGAAATCATGGATGTAGAAATGTATGTATTCCCCCCACCCATTCACTCACCCATTACCCATCACCCCCCACCCATTCACTCACCCATTACCCATCACCCCCCACCTATTCCCTCACCCATCACCCCCAACCCATCACCCCCCACCCATTCACTCACCCATTACCCATCACCCCACCCATTCACTCACCCATTACCCATCACCCTACATCAAGGTTTCCTCAATTCCAATGATTTGAAACTCGAGAAATGCCAGTGGTCGCTTGCAGTTTTAACTCAAAGGTTGGTCTACTGTGTTTTGACTCCGCGACTAATATTTTTCATAAATTAATTTCGCGATAAAAACATTGATGCACCGCATCTGAATACCAAAAAATATAGTTCTTCTGTTGTTCTACTAATTATATGGATGACATGCATTACGATGGAACGTTCTATAATAGCAATTTAATGCAAATTACTCGCCTCGAGTAGCAAAGCTTAAAATATTTTTTACATGTATATTGTGGCATGTAAAATTCGGGCGATGTTCACACTGTTTTCTAAGACAGTACTGCTGCGTCTGGCAAACGCTTGTCAAAATACAATAAACAATGCCTTGGAAAAACGAAGAATAAAGAATGCCGAAATCGGCTTGTTGCTGCGACAATGTAGGTTATAATTGTGGAGGCGACACGCCGCGGCGGGGAGTGGTGGGCGGGGAGATTGAATCAAAACATTGCCACTTCAAGCGTCGACTCATTGCACTTCCAGGCTTTCTATCTGATTGATACACAATAATAACAGGAAAATATGACTGCCTAGGTATAGATAACTTCTAAACATACGTTATTGACTATATAATATCATAGAGTAGCATTTACATCGCCTCCTCAACTATAACCTGCTTGGTTATTTGGTTATATACAATGTTTTACAGAATCAGGCTTCTATACAATATACATATAGAAGAAAATCGTTCTTAATATTATACTTTTGTGTTTTAAGTGCAGTGGAATAATAGTCCAGTCAAATTATAAAATACCTAGAACAAATTGCTTCAGAAGGTTTTTTTGCTTTGACTGGTTCATTGGACCCCACTGAACATCATATCGAAAGTTATCTCAAAGTTACCCCCCCCCTAAGTGCCCTAATTTGCATAAATTCAAGATGGCCGCCATGTCAGAATTCAATGTACAGCAAACTTTTTTCTGGGTGGTTTTAGGGCCCATAAATGTATTGCCAACAGATAGGAATGTGATATCAATCTATCAAATAAGGCTAATTCCGTCATGATATGATGTCACTATGACGTAGTATTACGTCATGTCATGACGTAGTCCCTGATTTTTACTGAAAATAGACATTTTGTACCTTGTTATTGTAATTCCCTGTAGAATTTGGTTTTGATTGCTGTTTCTTTAGCCCTAGAACACTCTTTGGGACCAAATACTACCTACTTATTGCAATAAACCAGCTGCACTACTTACCGTGAGTTACAAGTCCGTGTCGTCCTCAGTCACGTCAATAGCTGTGCTATTGGAACAGGCATCACCACGACATTCACTACAGGCATTTGTACATTTCAGGCCTTGCTTTCTGCAGCTGCATCTGTTTGTGGAGCAGTCCCCTTTACACTGGCACATTATCAACTTGAGAATATTGTCAGGGGCAGGCTGACAGTCCATTGTTCTAGGCATAAGTTTGCCCTGCAGATCCTGCCATCCCCAATCTACTGCCCTCAATGCACAGTCCTCATCCTTTGACATCCAACATTTAGCTTGGTAAAAGGCTCGATATATGTGGTACTGTCCGGCATCCAGTGTGGGTGGAAGATTTTGTATCTCTACGCTGGAAGCACACCTCACTACTTTGTCCTTGAACTTCCTTATCCTCAGTGAATCTAAGGACTCTGTGTTCTTGCCTCCGTATAATTCTACTAGGACCTTCTCCCCCGAGGTTTTCATCTCCTCACGAGTGGAACAATCCAACACTTGCTCCAGCTGCTTTGCAAACGAAGTGTTTGACATCGCCTTTTTGAGAGGTAGTCCCTTACCAATCCCGTACAATCTCGAAGTTGTGTCACAACCTCCAATGGCATGGATGATGGGTAACAGGTAGCACAGCTTTTCACCCAGAGAAGTCTGCAAAGCATTGATCTGCCACTCTCTAATTTTAGTGTTTTTATCTGGTTTCACTGCTTTGTCCGATCGAAATGTCAACTCATCCATGTCCTCTTCAGCATGGTGACAAAGTAACACCAGAAGGTCGGTGTCTTCTCCGATAACATGTGTAGCACCAATTTTTGCGCACTTCACCCCAGTCAATGCAATCAAAAGATCAGCGTCACCTTTGCAGTGCAATGTTTTGATACCCTGGGTTTGGAGTTTTTCAGACAGGAAATTGATGAATTTCTGCTTATTTTGGACGTTTCCCAAAAAGTGTTCCTTTTTCGACTTTAGCGCCATGCTGCCAGTGAAGAACACCTGTGGACCAACTGCACCCTTTGATCGCCTGAGATGAGTCAAATATTTTGTGGAGCTGTCCGTTTCATATCCATCGAAAACGACAATTGGATTTGCAAACGTGTTCACATACTTGACGTACGTAGAAGCTATAGAGTCAAACGTTTCACCCCTTTTCCAGGGAAATCTATGTAAAAGAGAACATCCATCGAGGACATTGTACACTGGTTTGCTGTCACGCGTCTGCTGGCCTTCATTTGATGAAGTGGACGGTAGCGCATCAGCCAGTTGTGGCTTGTTTGCTTGGCGGAGAAGACCGTGTTTATCAAACAATGCTGTCGGTTGCGCAGAAAGTTCATATTTCAATAGATCGTCCAAGCTATAGTCACTGTTGTTAGCTAGAATTAGCAGCCTCTGAAAGAGAAGCTGAGGGTCAATTTTCAGTTTTTCGCCATCCACAACCAGCTGTTTCAGTCCCATTCTTTCTATTTGTTCCTTCCTTCTGAAGACAAAGTCAAATGCGTTTTGTCCCATCATTTTGTCCAAGATAGCTTCTCCGACTTTCCTTGCTTCATGTGGGTTACACGAGGCACTTGCAGTCACGCCAGTGGCTACGCTGTGCAATGCTCCTTCTTCTGACACGAATGGGTTGTAGTCATTGAGGTACTGGAAGATCTCGTAAGTGTCTTTATGATCGCGTTCCTTCCGTGCAACAAAAAGGTCCTTATGCTGATCACTAGTACTGTATGTTGCACCTGTAAGTTCCTGCATCGATTCATTGATGTCAGCACAGGCGGGCATTGCAAGAAGCCAGCGTGTCCGCTGCTTCTCTTCCATACCCCGGCCTCTTGTCAAACCCCCTGTGGTTTTGATTGTCCGCATAAGAGCCTGTTCGATGACTAGGTCACTAGGCCACTTTTATTTATTTTTTTCAGTAAAAATCAGGGACTACGTCATGACATGACGTAATACTACGTCATAGTGACGTCATATCATGACGGAATTAGCCTTATTTGATAGATTGATATCACATTCCTATCTGTTGGCAATACATTTATGGGGCCTAAAACCACCCAGAAAAAAGTTTGCTGTACATTGAATTCTGACATGGCGGCCATCTTGAATTTATGCAAATTAGGGCCCTTAGGGG
This sequence comes from Chionoecetes opilio, assembly GCA_016584305.1. NCBI lineage: Eukaryota > Metazoa > Arthropoda > Malacostraca > Decapoda > Majidae > Chionoecetes > Chionoecetes opilio. The sequence goes on from JACEEZ010013797.1 coordinate 254,820, forward strand.
GCGTAACTTTGAGATAACTTTTGATATGATGTAGAGGGGACTCTAGGGAACTATTTAAAACAAAAAAACCTTCTGAAGCAATTTGTTCTAGGTTCGGCCATATTCAGCATAGTTTGACTGGACTATAAGCCCATATTTTGTTTTCCAGTAGACCAACTTTTATCAAAAAAGTGAGTTAAAACTGCCAGCGACCCCTGGCATTTTGGGTTCCAGTTCTCTCGAATTCTCGCAACCCACTTTTTTTTTCAGTTCTCGCTAATAGGCTGCTAAAAAAAAAAAAAAAGAAGTGATCGGATCATATCATAAGTGGGCTTAAAACCTTCCCCTGGTCGACCTGGTTCCAAAAATGTGCCATATGAGGTGATTGCGCCACGGGGGGCGGAACCTATACCACACACACACACACACACACACACACACACAGACAGACAGACAGACAGACAGACAAGACACACTTTCGCTTATATTATTATAGATGATGAACATTGAAATGGGAAAGTTTATGCAAGTTGCGAGAAAGGAAAGATGTGCTCTTGATTGATCTTTATAATAGTCACTTGATTTAACATAAACAATAGGATGTAAAACGCGGATTGAATGTTAATCACCTAATTTCCATGAACGATAAGGAAACTTACATGGGAACAAGTTCCCAACATTGAAGGTCGGGTGGAGCTCAGCAAAGTAATACTGTAGGCTACAAAAGTATAATGTATTTTTAAATTGTAAGAGAAGTTTTATCAAAAAGCTAGCTATAAAAATTGGTGTCTCCAACCTGAGAAATCTAAGTACTGTAAAGGCATAAGACGTGGTGTTCCATGCATGCATAGAAAACTAGACGAACAGATAGGAAATCAGAAAGGAAAAACATGAGAAGGAGGATTAAATGAGTAAAGAAGGTGCTGTAGCTTAAGCATGAGGCACATTGAGGCATTCATGTTTAATGGAACAGCAAAGGATAATATATGTTTGAGAGGACATAGTGGATTAGAGTGTGTATGGAAGTGATATAGACAAGCATATTCTATTATATTGAGAAAAGTTAAGAATACATTTTGGTGGCCACCACGCCTGAATGAGCTCCTATTAACATGCATCATAACAGGAAGACAAAGATTGGAGAGACTATGTGACCCATAGGAATACGCAGCAGACTAAATTTGCAAACGTTATAATTGTAGATAAGACGAAGCGAATTTTTTTATGAGATTCGCATAGCTAATAATCCATAAATAGTTAAAAGCGGTTAGGGATAAGCATCTCAGGAATAAAATATGAAGTCAAACCAGACAGAGAATGAGATGAATGAGAAAAAAATCCTCTCGGGCAAGCTGGTACAGGGAAATAACTTGCAGTTCGATAAATGGATAAGATCATTTATAAAGATAGATTCTTACTTCCTACATACAAAGACATATTGACGGATTGGCAAATAATTATCATGGGGGTTAGTAATTATTACAGTGGGCCCTTCGTCTCCACATAAGCGGGTCACAGTCACTTTCTGACTGCCGATATTGCTTAAGTATCACTTCTTATCTGTGTTTTTCTTTCCGAGTCTCTGTTTATATACGTATACGGTGCGTACGCGCTCACCGACGGCTTTAACGTTATGCTTAAGAGACATTTTATTTCGTATAAAAAAATGAACTTGCCCCCAAGGCATAGCGGCGCATCTCTTTAGCTTACATTCCCCCACTCATAATACCTAAAAGTACATAATCGAGATAGTTAAATTGGTGGTAAATGTATGTGTTTATATGTACTTAACTAGTGGGAATAATTATGTTGTTGGTTTACTTACATGCTTGGAAGGTAGTGAGAAAATGTCAAAACCGAAGTACTAAGTTTGTCTAAAATTTACCCTTGTTCAGCACGACATGTTGGGAATGGATCAGTGATAGTCGACGATGGCTTTTACGTTATGCCTTTGGGGCAGTTCTTTGCTCAAAACACCTCTTTAAAAGGAAGCATTGACATAGGACCTGAAGTCTTCACGGTAGCGGACATTGATTGCTTCTGCTGCTACAGGAATAGCTGCCTCTGTGTTGAGTGATGGTGTTGTGGCGGAGGAATGTGGAGTTGGGGGTGAAGTTGGTGGTGGTTGTGTGGTGTCCGGTAGACTCCGAGCAGTGTTTCTCAACCTTTCAAGCTTTGTGGACCCCTTACATCCACTTATATATTCAAGGGACCCCATGGTACGGGATTAGATAGGATATAGTCATTTTGCATTTGTATGTAAGAATGGTTAGTAAAAGGTTTTCTTTTCACAGGAAGTGGTGTTTAGTATTATCAGATTGTTTTCATTGTACAAACATGATACAGAAATAAAATAAGAAATATATCAGTGTATATTTACGAAATGGAAAATAAAGTAAACTTCACTTCTAAGAAAACAGAATAATTAGGCTTTCAAAATGGTAAACTCTTATTTAGCGACTCTGAAAAATTAAGTTATATAAAAAGCTTCCCACATTAAATTTTGTTTATGATCAATTAACTTTTTCTTTATCTGCAAATGATGTTTATGTTTAACTTAATGTGATACTTGCTGCTGACTGCTAGCAATGATGTTATCAATGCGTGGGGGTATTCTTGATAAACTGACACGCATGTCATCTTCGATCCTTAATCTTGACCTATATTTAGTTTTCAGTGCTGTCATGGCTGAAAAGCTTGACTCACATAGGTAGGTGGTGGTGAAAGGTAACAACACTTTCATAGCTGCTCCATGATAAATCGGGAACTCATGAAAACATTGAGCCCAGAAGGTTTCTAGTGGCACTGCACTGAATCGAGTCTTCATGGTACCATCAGATGATGGGTCAATGAGCTCCTCTAATAATTTTGACTGTGAGGCTTCTGGGAGCTTCATCTCAATATTCTCAATGAAGGGGTTTTCTATCTACTGGTAAGAAGCAGCCTGCTCCTCAGTTAGCTCAGGGAAATAACTGTTGAATTTTTCCAACAACTTTGACAGGTGCAATGTTACCTGTGCTTTGACTACATTGAAACCAATGCCTCTGTCTTCAATGAATGCATGCATATTTTCAAACATATCAGTGATTCCTGACGAGGCACGAACACGCCAACACATGAGCTTTCTTTTGAAAGCCTCAACTTTTTGGTACTGAGAAATGTTGTTCGTGTTTGCCCCTTGCATTGCTTTGTTCTGCTTATTTACTTCGCTGAATATGTTTGCTAGGTAGCTCAGCTGAAGAAGCCATTTATCATCATTAAAGAAATCTGCAAGCTCAAGCTTCTTCTCTGAGAGGAATGTACACAGCTCCTCCCTTAGGCTGAATAAGCGTGTGAGCATCCGCCCGCGGGACAACCATCTCACCTCTGTATGCATAAGTAGAGATATATAGTCTGCACCTACTTCCTCACAGAGTGCAGCAAACATTCTGGAATTTGTGGCCCTTGCTTTAACGAAGTTTACAATTTCTACAGCAGTGTTCATAACTGCGTGAACCCCAGGCTCCAAGTCTTTTGCAGCGAGCATTTCTCTGTGCAAAAAACAGTGAGTTGCAATGGCACGGGGAGCAGCTTCTAAAATTCTGGTCACGACTCCTTTATGCCTGCCAGTCATGGCTGCGGCGCCATCAGTACATATTCCGATGCAATTAGTCCAACTGATTCCATTATCCTTCATAAAGTCATCAAGAGTTTGAAACACGTCCATTCCTGTAGTTGTTGTTCTCATCTCTTTGCAAAACAAAAATTCCTCTCGTAATTCATTCTCCCACATATAGCGCACAAACGCCAGTAGATGTGACAGTTTGGACACATCTGTTGATTCATCCAGTTGGATGGTAAAGTCATTGTTACGGAGACGTGCAGTGCATTGTTCCAGTATGTCTTCAGACAATGATGAGATGCGGCGTTTCACAGTGTCATTTGATATTGGAATTTTTGTTAATGCCTTAGCTTTTTCATCCCCTTGCATTTCCCTGATAATTTCAATTGCACAAGGCATGATCAATTTTTCCCCAATTGTGTCAGGCATTTTCTGTTGGCAAATTTTCTGAGCCACAATATATGAGATCTTAAGCAGTTTTTTTATCCATAGTGGTAGTGGCCTTTAACCCGACTTGTGCACTGCGCAGTTCTTTAGCTTTGCGCTCAAAAAATTATCTTGACTTATCCTTGTACTGACAATGCTTTGCCTGGAAGTGCCTAATTAACTTGGAGGGCTTCATACTCTCATTGGACAGTACTCTGCAGCAAAGGACGCACTGTGGCTGTTCAACACCTTCACTTGTACTTACTACAAAGCCATAGTTAAGGTAAATATCATCATATTTCCTATTTTTTGAGTCCATAACATGACCAGAACAAATCTTCCTCTTCCTCTCAACGGATGTGACCTCTGACTCATCATCTGAAGATTTTAGGTCATCACTCTGTTTGTTTGGTAGTTCTTGTTTTCATGAGGACGGTCTAATAACATATTTGTCCATTTTCTTCACAGACAGGTAAACATCAGTCTGGAAAATGAAAGAAAGAAAAAATCTTTAAGGTGAAGAAGACCTACATATTTGTTGCACAGTGTCAGTATTATAGTGTGGTCAAATGAAAAACAGGCAAACAAACTAATTAAACAACATTATGCGAAAACTTACAATCCACAAGGACAGCCAGTCACGCCACGTGTTCAGTCAGCAGCAGTCGTCAGCAGAATGAATACAGTTCTCGGGCTGAGCTCTGGGCAACGCGCTGTGTACCTATTGCATCGTGTTATGCCACCCCGGAAGCAACGTTGCCAGCAAATATAACTTCCTCACTTTTTTAAAGCATTTAGTGATAGGAACATTTCAATATATTATACAAATCATCGCCACATTCTGAGAGACGCAACTAGCTAGGGAAAAACTAGAAAAAAACAGGACATTTCGATTAAGACACATTGTGTAATCATGAATTATAAAAAACTGAGCCATGACAGGATTAACTGAACTATGTTGAATTCCCCGTCCTGCGGACCCCTTGATAGGCTTCTGCGGCCCCCTAGGGGTCCGCGGACCCCTGGTTGAGAAACTGCCGGGTAGAGTACCTTAAGGTGGTGAGTGTGGTAGATTAGTTCTGAAATATCTCCTTCTGAAGATCTCAGATTAAGGATATACCTCACCTTGTCTTTACACAGTTGCCTAATATCATCCTCGTCTAGATCAGTGTTATCGGCTTTCCGTATCCAGGCAACAACTTCCTCTCCCATCCTTCTGTCAGAAACACCAAACACCTGTAAAGTGGAGGGTACGTGCGACTGAAGTAAATGTATTTAGTTGTAATACTGCATTTAACATACATTGCTCTTATTCATCATAGTATTCTGGGGCCGGATGTTGAGAGCAGGCTAGGGCGCCGTATCCACTAGGGCGCCTGTGATTTAGGCAAACTGTTCCTACCGCCTATGCTCAGTCGAGGAAGCCGCCTTATTGGCACCGCTTAAGGCGCTGAAACAAAGGCATGGTCCGACCATGCCTTAGTGAGCTGCTGTTGGCCTTTGACAGACATTCATCTACTGTTTAGAAGGCAAATACAGCCTTGTTGCAGTTGCTACTAACGTAACAATTGGTGTTTACGTAATAATAGTGTTGCAAGGTGTGTATGAATCGACCGTGGAAGACTAAATGTGGCACTAGCGTGTTAAATGTTGGCGATAAAAATTATGGTGTTGTGAGTTGCAAGGTTTGGTTGGGCGGGCGAAGCGACTGCTTGGATGTGCCTAGACAAGTGTCACCGAGGGTGCTTTGCCCGCACTAAAATGTTGTACTATTACACGGTATTATCATACTACCAGATGATATTTAGGACAACTGAACATACCATCATCTTCACGAGACATTAGTGCATATCATGAATGCATAAAAATTACAGTAAACTATACCTTTATAATAAGAGCAAAATGAAATCGTGTATAAACATTTTTTTTCTTTCACCTTTTTTTATTCAATTCCTTCTTATTCCTGTAATTTTGCTTGCATTACATTTTCACTCACAGTCTCGGAATCAGCACAGTTTTCCGATTATCATGGTATGTGACACGTCCCAATGCAAAAATATGTAGATGGTAAAAACCTGCGATGAACGTCAAACTTGTGACAAAACAGCTTTTCGCCGGGAGCGAGCGTTGCATTAGCCTTAGTGCAGGTGTGAAGGAGGAAGGCACAAAATGTTTTGTCCCAGTGGAGAAGTGTTCAAGCCTTGTGATTGGTCGAAGCTGCCTAAACAGCGCTCAGACAGGCAACGTGATTGGCTAGTAGGATTCTCGGACCACGCCCACGCCTTAGGCGTTGGAGGTGTAAGGCAAGGAAAAGATGCCTGAATTATCGTCTGTACATAGGCCTGAGCCGGTCCTTAGCCAGGCCGTTACAAAAGCGCCTGAAGACGGGTAAGGCGCTCTTTTCGCCTTACCTATAAGGCACTTCTCAGCATCTCCCCTCTGAGCCATAGTGCCTTTAACACTGAACAATACGAAGGATTTACACTCTTAAAATATTAACCACATCAATGAGGAAGGGAAGAATATTCGTGAAATAGGTCAAATTATGTCAGAATTAAATATCATAAAGAATTTGTACCATGCATATCCTAATGTAGGCTGAGGCGAAAACAAACGGGAGGTAAACTGTGCCATCTAAATACTTTACTACGTCTTACTTACTTACTCTTAATACTAAGATGCTTTATAGTAATGAAACATAATATCGTGTAATGTATCTGACCTGTGCTTCTAGGACACCTGGGAGCTCCATAAGGAAATGTTCAATCTCCGTTGGGTAGATATTTTCACCACCTCGAATGATCAAATCCTTAATACGACCAATGATTTGTGCGTAGCCACTCGGCAGCAAAATTCCAAGATCTCTGCAATATAGGGAAAAAGTATATACATGACATCATTGTTATTATAGTTAATATATCAAAGAATAATATGTTATTATCGTACATGTTAATTAATCAATGTAACAAGTTATGTCACATTCAGAACCTCTATCTATATTAATAAAAGCGAAAGTGTGTGTGTGTGTGTGTGTGGTATAGGTTCCGACCCCCGTGGCGGAATCCCATCATATACCACATTTTTGGAACAAGGTTGACCAGGGGAAGGTTTTAAGCCCACTTATGAGATGATCCGATCACTTTTTTTTTTTTTTTTTTAGCAGCCTATTAGCGATAATTGTGAAAAAAGTGGGTTGCGAGAATTGAGGAAGCCTTGATGTAGGGTGATGGGTAATGGGTGAGTGAATGGGTGGGGTGATGGGTAATGGGTGTGGGGTGATGGGTGAGTGAATGGGTGGGGGGTGATGGGTGATGGGTGAGGGAATAGATGGGGGGTGATGGGTAATGGGTGAGTGAATGGGTGTGTGGTGATGGGTAATGGGTGAGTGAATGGGTTGGGGGTGATGGGTAATGGGTGAGTGAATGGGTTGGGGGTGATGGGTAATGGGTGAGTGAATGGGTTGGGGGTGATGTGAATGGGTTGGCGTTAATACATACATTTCTACATCCATGATTTCAGGAAAGTTAGAAGGGGCTATCTGGAGAGTCTGTGTTTGGTGGGCCGAAGGCCCACCAATAGCCCTCCGCAGGAGCTCGCCAAAAAGTCCGCCCGGAGGGCGGCTTTGCGGCTAGTTATAAATAAGCTTCTCTAATATTATACTGATATATATATATGCTATATATTTTGGTATATGAAATATGTTTCATATACCAAATGGTGAAGATACTAATTTATTGTGCCTCAATCTTTCATCTATCTCATCTCAGCTAAGGAGATCGACCACATACTCGTTGGTACTCGTTGGAGGATCCTCCAGAACTACAGGGTTTACCGGAGTGCTGAGTTCTTTGCAACTGATCACAGACTTGTTTTTGCTACACTTAAGCTTCATGTCAAGTCCAGAAAAATCTCAAGAGGTAACCATACTGTGTTTCATCTTGAGAAGCTGAAGGACTTGACATGTGCCCATGAGTATGCAGTGGCAGTCTCAAATCGGTGTGATTTGCTCGGTGCCTTCGAGGGCCCTGTAAAACTGTGGAATACCTTCAAACGGGAAACTCTCCAGGCTGCCAAGGAGTGTATTGGGGAGCGCCCGAGATCAATGCGTGGTTTTATCTCGACGGAGACGCTGTGAAATATCAAGGAGAGTCGAGCTGCCAGGCTGGCTGGGAACCAGGACCAGCACAGGGCTGTCACGCCGAACTAGAACCATCCTGGGGAGAGACAAGGAGAGGTATGTCAGGAGTCTCGCTGAGGATGTCGAGGGCCATTTGAACGCTAATGACCTCCGACCCGCCTACCGAGCCCTGAAGGAGCTCCTTTTCAAGTCTCCATCTCGGGCGAGTGCTATTCGAGCAGCAGATGGGCACCTCGTTTCGGACATGGATGGGCAGATTGCTCGTTGGGTTGAATACTTTGGGAAGTTGTTCACGTTGGACCCTCCAATTGACCAGCTTCAAACCACTGGGTTACGGGCAGTGGATGCCGATCTTCCCATTGACGAAACCGCACCCTCTCTTGAACAATTCAGCAATGCTGTCCTGACTGCCGTGTGGCGATCAGATACCATTCCTCCTGACTGGAAAAGGGGGCAGGTCGTCCCTATCTGGAAAATGAAAGGGGATCATCAGGACTGCAGCAATTACCGCAGTATTATACTGCTCAGCGTGCCAGGCAAGGTGCTTGCCATCTACTGCTGACACGGATCCACAGTCATCTGCTGAAGCATCAGAGACCTCAGCAGTCTGGGTTCACGCCTGGTATGTCAAATACGGATCGTATCCTAGCGCTGCGTGTGCTGGTGGAACGCCGACGTAAGTTTCGACAGGGGATGCTTGCAGCCTATGTTGATCTCAAGAAGGCGTTTGACTCGGTGCATCGTGAGTCACTCTGGGATCTTCTGCGACTTCGCGGGATTCCTGCAAAGACTATTGGTTTGATGACTTGATGATATATATATATATATATATATATATATATATATATATATATATATATATATATATATAACTATATATAAAAATATATTTATATATATATAACTATATATAAATTTATTTATATATATGTGCCAATATTGTGCCATATATATATATATATATATATATATATATATATATATATATATATAAATATATATATTTTATATATATTTTTATATATATATATATATATATATATATATATATATATATATATATATAAATATACATATTTGCCGCAATTTTGCTTCTCTTGCAATTTTCTACCGTAATTTTCATGCTCACTGCTCTTCTGAACTGGCTAACTTCATGCCTCCCCCCCTCCCGCGGCCTCGCTACACAAGACCTTCGGCTCATTTTCATCCCTATTCTGTCCATCTTCCTAATGCAAGAGTTAATCAGTATCTTTACTCTTTCATCCCTTTCACTGGTAAAATTTCGAACTCTTTTTCTGTTTCTATTTTTCCACCTTCCTACGATTTAAATCTTTTCAGGAGAAGAGTGACAAGACACCTCCCGAACTAAATTGGCCCACCCCCCTTTTTTCCTTATCCTACTGTCTTCTTTATAGGGACTGGCAACTAAGCGGGTTTAGTGTTACCTCTTTCTGTTGTTCTCTTGGCCAGTCCTTTGTGGTGTAACAAAAACAACAAAAAATACACATAATATATATATATATATATATATATATATATATATATATATATATATATATATATATATATATATATATATATATATTATTTATACATATACATATATATATATTTATATATATTAGACTTCATCAGACATGAGGCAGACTTCATCTATAAATAGCGCTTCACCCCCCATCTAAGTCATGCTCACCTCTACAACTGAGGAGAAAACATCTTCCACATGCTGCTGAAGAAGGGTTCTTAGACCCGAAATCGCGATACAGCAAAATGACAAGCTACGGCGAAGTCATACAAGTGATTACAAAAGAGAATAAGACACTCTTAAGACAAGGAGAAAATATCTTTAAAAAGATAATAAACGCTGAACTAGCTATCACTTTTAACGATATATATATACATATATATATATATATATATATATATATATATATATATATATATATAAAAATCTATCTATCTATCTATCTATCTATATCTATTATATATATATATATATATATATATATATATATATATATATATATATATATATATATATATATATATATATATATATATATATATATACAGTATATATATATATATATTATATACTCGTATATATATATATATATATATATATGTATATATATATATATATATATATATATATATATATATATATATATATATATATATATATATATATATATATATATAATATATGGCGTTAAAAGGAATAGCTAGTTCAGCGTTTATTATCTTTTTAAAGATATTTTCTCTTTATCTTAAGAGTGTCTTATTCTCTTTTGTAATCACTTTTATGACTTCGCCGTAGCTTGTCATTTTTGCTGTATCGCGATTTCGGGTCTAAGAACCCTTCTTCAGCAGCATGTGGAAGATGTTTTCTCCTCAGTTGTAGAGGTGAGGATGACTTGGTTTGGTTTGGGGGTGGATAGACAGGGGGGGGGGGGGGAAGAAGAATTGAGTTGAAGAAATGTAAAGCAAGAGAAAATGTAATACAGTATAAGAGCAAATAGATGGTGGGCGATCCACCTTGCTATATATTAGATTATAGTGATTTGCCACGCACTTGTACCACATTTGTTGTGTTGTTATATTTGGAAGGCATTGAATATATAATTTATTTATTATTATTATTTTTTTTTTTTAAGTCAACGTTTTTAAATTTTGTATTTGATGAATAAATTTATAAATTTACCAACCCAACTGTCCTTAAATAAATACACATAACCACATTAATACTATTATTACTATTATTATTATAATTTTTTTTTACATTTAATATATAATTATACATACATCTATCCATTCATACACACATTCATACATAGAACAATTATGATTCATGATTTTTTTTTTCAGTAATTAATTTGCAGTGAAGATTGGATACGGTTCTCCTATATTTAGCTTTTTCGAAGGTTTCTGAAACCATCCATGCTCTTTATTGTCTCTTTCTCCTATTATTTCTAGGTAGTGTTTATCTTTGATTATGTTCGTTAATCTGTCTCTTGTTCTTATTGCCTTTTCAAAAAGTCTGATATTTATTGGTTTTAATTTAGCAAGGTTATGCATTTGTTCAATATTAATATTGTATGGGTATTTTTCTTCTAGAGCAAAGCGAAGAGCCTTGTTTTGAATTATTTGAAGTTTGAGCAAGTTCGTTCTTGATAATGTGAGCAGTGGGTACGATGGATATTCTAGTATTGGTATTATTAAGGCCTTAACTAGATGTACTTTTATATATTTTGGAAGGCTATTAAATCTTTTGATCATGTTCAATGCTTTGTTTGCTTTATTGGTGGTGTGCTTGACGTGTGGAAGAATTCCTCTTGTGTTTAGCTTTAATCCTAAAATCTCTCCCTGCCTACAGTAGGGAATGATGTTTCCTGCTATTGAGACCGGATGTGTTTTCCTAGCTGTTAAAGGAATTATCTTACATTTAGTGGTGTTTGTTTGAATTTTCCATTTTTTCTCATAATTGTTTAGTGTTGTTATTTCTGTTTCTACTTTCTTCGCCATCATTCTTTTCGACTTGCTTTGATGTGTGATGATTTGTGTTATATCATCGGCATACATGATGTTAAGGCATCCATATGAAGATGTGGGGATATCTGATGTGTATATTGTGTAGAGTGTTGGAGAGAGCGCACTTACTTGCGGAACACCGCTCCTTATTTCAAAATGTAGTCCTTGGTACCCATGCATTGTGATATTTGCTGTTCTTCTATCAAGGAAAGTACATAATAGTCTCGAAATGATGTCAGGCATATTTAGTGATAAAATTTTGTACAACAGGCCTTCATGCCATACCTTATCGAATGCTTTAGATACGTCACGATGTACTATGTAACATTGATTTTTTCTTGCTAGAGAGTGTGCTATTTTCTCAAGTCTTATGGCAATGGCAGAGTCAGTGCCCCTTGAGTTTCTGAATCCGTGTTGAGTGTCGGGTAATTTATTGTTTATTTCTAAACAATTCTTTAGTCTGTGGTTTATTAATTTTTCGAAAAATTTTCCTCGAACCTCTAGTAAAGATATGGGTCTATAGTTGATTGGGTTTGTGCTTGCTTTATTGGGTTTAGGTATTAGTTTTATTGATGCGTGCTTAAATTTGTCTGAGAAGTATCCCATAGAGCCATAAACCAAGCTTAACCATAATGGTTAAGTATCTCTATATATGATTTTGTGGCATTATCAGGTATTTTGGAAATTATTAGTTTGTTGATTTTACTTTGCCAGGAGCATTGTTTTTCATCTTTTATAGTATATTTTCAATTTCTTGCCTTGTTATTACCTTTGTCATGTAGTTGTTTTCATCTAATCTTCTTAGGTCAGAGTGGTTGTAATTTGTAATCCTATTAGTATGTTCTGTGATGTAATTGTTTACAAAAATTTCATTTTGTCTGTCAAAATGTATGTTTTCTTGTGGACTGATGTAAAACATTTCCTTCCATATATTTCTAAATATTTCCTCCTTCTCCTCCTCTAGGTATAGCTTCTTGTTATTATGGATAATGTATGGTGAAGTATTATCTTTGTTTCCTTTCTTATATTTATTTTTGAGTTGCAGAATTTTATCTTGCCAATTTATGTTATTTTGTTTTTTGCATTCTTCTATTAGAGCTTTTCTTAATTGTTTAAAGGCTAGAAACTTGCCCCTTGTCCACCCTTTTCTTTTGGCTTCTTCAATTAGATTACAAATATAATATTGTATACTTTTAACTGTCTTATTTAATAATGATTTGGCAATTGTTTTGATGTTCAACTTGGGTACATAGTCCTCTATTGCTTTTATTATTGTTTCGAACCAAGAATTGAGAGCTGAGTCTATTTGTTGTTTTGAGGCATTATTGGTAAGTTTTGTTATGTGCATGTTATTTGTTATTTTTTGTTGTATGTATAGTGCTTCTAGAATTGGAAAAAGCACTATACATAAAAGAGATCAATCCCAAGCTTAACGTACAGGCAAACGACCTACAAGCTCTACCAAGCACGAAAAGAACAAAAGCTAATAACAGCCTACTCACAGAGAAACAAAGCGAGGAATCAACAACCAATAAGCGTCTCCCACTCACGGAGACAAAAAACATCGAGAAGCAGAAGCTATCTACCAATCAGCGCCGCCCATTAGGCTGCGTGGCAGCCAGACTTCATCAATAAATAGCGCTTCACTTCGCAACTAAGTCATGCTCACCTCTACAACTTTGGAGAAAACATCTTCCACATGCTGCTGAAGAAGGGTTCTTAAGACCCGAAATCGCGATACAGCAAAAATGACAAGCTACGGCGAAGTCATAAAAGTTATTAGAAAAGAAAATAAGACACTCTTAAGACAAAGAGAAAATATCTTTAAAAAGTTAATAAACGCTGAACTAGCTATCACTTTTAACGAAATCTATCTCAGAGAAAATCTCCTGCCCGTATATACTCTCTCTCTCTCTCTCTCTCTCTCTCTCTCTCTCTCTCTCTCCTCTCTCTCTCTCTCTCTCTCTCTCTCTCTCTCTCTCTCTCCATATATATATATATATATATATATATATATATAAATATGTCTCCCAGGGCATAAAAACCCAAAAACCTTTGTCAAAGCCATCGTTCTCAGCCATTTGAGAACATTTCGAAGCCTCAGGCCACCCAATAAGGAACCATGATTTAAATATTTTACATACAAGCTCACACGACTCCACCCGACTGACATGCGAGAGCCTCTTAACCCACCACTACAAACCCACCCTGTGCGCACATGCCACCTCCATCCCGTTATTGTGCTTTTGAACTATGTGGGAACCCCACCCACTACACACTTGTTAACTATTTACCTACTTGTACACTATTTACCCACCCGTTAACATGATTTGGTAGGTCTAGTTTTATAATTTTGTTTCTAGTTTTATAATTTTGTTTTTATCTCTTGCGTTTTATCCTTTATTTTAGGTAAGGCATTTATAGTACAGCAGCCAACTAGCTTAACCTGGAAGTGGAGTATATACAATGTTTTTTGATTGATTTGGGTCACTGAGACCATAAATAATAACAATTTGCTTGATGACACCCTGTCACCTTTGGGCATTTTTTCTAATTTGCATAAAACCAAGATGGCCGCCAGTGTACTATTGAGTATACTATAATTAAGATATCTCGGCTTCTAGAAGGGATTTTAAACCAATCTAAAATATTTTAACGGGGCTTTAAGACATTAGGAACCCAATGGAATAACTTTTATTATGATTTGACAACTGCTTCATTTGCATAAATCCAAGATGGCCGCCGTCAAACCTCTCGGGAGACCGGTTTTATGTCACCACATTCTGGATAAAATTTTGGATACATTTTAAATGATTTGTTTTAGTGTTTTGAAAAAATATAGGTCCCATATAATACATCTTATATTACAATTTAGATATATTAGCTTCATTTGCATATTCCAATATGGCCGTTGTCAATCTGTTAACATTTTGCTGTAATTTTGAATGACTTGCTTGACTGATCTAAAAAATTATAAATGGTGACACTATCATTGAACACCTTCAATATAATATTAGTAGTTTGTCATCGACGTATACGTTTGAATATATTTAAGCTGACAGACACCAGGTCATAAAGTAAACTAATTTCAGATATCTATTATATAGAATAAAGTGACTGAAAAGTCATAATGTTCTAGTAGTGTCTATGCTGAGCAAGCCATGGCGCATAAATAAATCGTTCACATTTCTTCTCCTTTAACCCGTAAAGCGCGGCTATGCCCATTTGGCCACTCACTAAGAAAACGCGAGTATGCCCAATTGGACGGCCGCCAAATTCAAAAAGGTGTGCTAATTTTTCGGCCGGTGAAATTTGGCAACTCTACTTTATCTGAGAATGACCCAGGGGTCACACATAGGCTCAGTGACCCAGTGACCAGCATGGAAGATGAAGGTGCTGACAGGTCTCTCCCTATCGCGGGCAGAGAGATTAGAGAGGAAGACACTTGCGGCCTGTTTTCTGTGAACGAGCTGTACCATGAATTCCATAAACCTCAACGCTCTTCATCTTGCAAGTACAATCATAGAATAAATAACCACAAGACTTTAGCCAAAAAAAAATTTTAGCGGTTGCACAAATATATGGCGAATACATTGATACACATTCAAGTTTATTTAGCGACTATAAGAATTCTGGCAAAAGTCCCGCGTACACAGAGATAATGTCACACAGGTATCCGCAGTTTACGGTTTAACTACTGCGATATTAGAGTTTATAGTATACTAGCCGCAAAGCCGCCCTCCGGGCGGACTTTTTGGCTAGCTCCTGCGGAGGGCTATTGGTGGGCCCTTCGGCCCACCACCTGTGTTTGGTGGGTCTTCGGCCCACCAAACACACTCTCCTGATAGCCCCTTCTAGCTTTCCTGAAATCATGGATGTAGAAATGTATGACGCCAACCCATTCACATCACCCCCAACCCATTCACTCACCCATTACCCATCACCCCCCACCCATTCACTCACCCATTACCCATCACCCCCCACCCATTCACTCACCCATTACCCATCACCACACACCCATTCACTCACCCATTACCCATCACCCCCCATCTATTCCCTCACCCGTCACCCATCACCCCCCACCCATTCACTCACCCATCACCCCACACCCATTACCCATCACCCCACCCATTCACTCACCTATTACCCATCACCCTACATCAAGGTTTCCTCAATTCTCGCAACCCACTTTTTTTTCACAATTATCGCTAATAGGCTGCTAAAAAAAAAAAAAGAAGTGATCGGATCATTTCATAAGTGGGCTTAAAAACTTCCCCTGGTCGACCGGGTTCCAAAACTGTGCCATATGAGGGGATTGCGCCACTGGGGGCGGCACCTATCGCGGACACACAGACAGACAGACACACACACACACTTTCGCTTATATTATTATAGATGACATTGTACACAGTTATGAACATGATGTTCCTCTCATTTGTCTGTGTTGATGAAAAGTTCAACCCTAAGTTGAATCAACCCGAACCTATATTAGACATACATTATATTAACCCTTTCACGCACGGTGACGCGATCGCGTCAAAACGGGCCCGTGTACAACTTAGCTTTTGACGCGAATTGCGTCAAAAAACAAAATAAATTCACAAAAAATAAAGTATTTATCAGAATCGCGCCAAAATTTTCTGCGTAAAAGATCCAAGCTAGGCCTATAAAATAAACTAATTGTCAACTCGCTCGTGCGAATGGATTTGAAGTGATAAGGGCCCGTATCCCTGTTCATTCTCAGCAGGCAGCGTGTTAGCCCGCCTTCTTAGCCATCCGTCTTCCAACATGTGTTTCAGTTTTCCTCCATTTTCTCAAAATCTACTGGCCATATGAAAATTATAATGGTAGCGTTGGAATCCTCATAAAAGTCCGCTTTTATTGGTATATAAACCATAAAAAGTCGACTCAGGAAGTATCGAGCTACGAAGTGGTGAACGTAAGTATTTCTTATTTCTCTTTACTCAATGTTTTTTGAAGTCGTTAAACTCCGCTATTTATTTGCATTTCTTGTTATTTTTGTCTTTCATAAGGCAGAATAATCTCTTGCGATACCAACGATATATAATAATGCCAGGAAAAAATAATAATCGTGGTTGAAATTGATAACATAAACAAAACATTCGCCGCACAGTCAGGCCATTCCGCGGGGCAACTTAGAGAGCCCCAAATTAATGTCGCAGTGGACGGAAAAACTTAATAAACTTTTCGTGCGTGAAAGGGTTAAACTTCCATTTTATGGCCATCTCAGTTATATCATTCGTAAAAAACTCAATGACCTACTCAAGTTACACTCAAAACTCAAAATTTAAATTTGTTTTCACTAATCCATTTACTTTAAGAACACATTTCAAATATAAAGATCCTATACCTAAAACTCTTATCTCTAATATAATTTATTAATTTGAATGTTCTAGCTGTAACGCTCGATACATCGGCGAGACGTCAAGAAACTTAACCCTTAGGTTCGCAGAACATAAAGGTGTTTCTGCCCGTACTGATCGACCTATTTCTTCCCCTTCTCAATCTGCTATTCGCTCACACTCCCATGATCTTGATCACCCATTCTCTATGAATGATTTTAGAATCCTATCAAAGGCAAACTTCTCTAGTGACACTAAATTATTAGAATCCATACACATCAAGCACTTGTCCCCTGATCTTAATAATCAAGTCACTTCATACCAATTACATATACTCAAATGATTATCACACTGTTTCGATCGCTCCATAGGAACCGAAATGCTACCTGTAAAATTATTGTTCATTCAGTTCTCTGCCAACCTAGACAGCATACACACCAAGGTTTGTTAAGTATAAATTGTGTTTTTAGTTTTTAGATAATATAGGATTATTTTATTGCTTTAAATTTTTAGATGTTTGCTTTTAGCAGTTTTTTTTTGTATTTTAACAAATAAACTATTTTAGCCTGATGATGCCAAATGCCATTGGCGAAACGTTGCACGCACATAAAGAACCCCAAGAATGACGAGTGTGTTTGCCACCCTGAAAAATCAACATTTATATATATATATATATATAGAAAATATCTTGAAAAAGATAATAAACGCTGAACTAGCTATCACTTTTAACGATATATATATATATATATATATATATATATATATATATATATATATATATATATATATATATACAGTATATCTCTCTCTCTCTCTCTCTCTCTCTCTCTCCTCTCTCTCTCTCTCTCTCTCTCTCTCTCTCTCTCTCTCTCTCTCTCTCTCTCTCTCTCTCTCTCTCTCTCTATTATATTTTATATATATATATATATATATATATATATATATATATATATATATATATATATATATAGAGAGAGAGGAGAGAGAGAGAGAGAGAGAGAGAGAGAGAGAGAGAGAGAGAGAGAGAGAGAGAGAGAGAGAGAGAGAGAGAGAGAGAGGAGAGAGAGAGAGAGGAGAGAAGAGAGAGAGAGAGAGAGAGAGAAGAGAGAGAGAGATACTGTATATATAATATATATATATATATATATATATATTATATTATATATATATATATATATATATATATATATATATATATATATATATCGTTAAAAATGATAGCTAGTTCAGCGTTTATTATCTTTTTCAAGATATTTTCTCTTTGTCTTAAGAGTGTCTTTTTCTCTTTAGTGATCAAGTTTATGACTTCGCCATAGCTGGTCATTTTGCTGTATCGCGATTTCGGGTCATAAACCCTTCTTCAGCAGCGTTTAGAGATGTTTTCTCCTCAGATGTTGAGGTGAGCATGATTTAGGGAGTGGAGTGGAGTGGGGGGGATAGACAGGTTGGGTGAAAGAAGAATTAAAGAGGAAGAAGATAAGTGAAGGAAAGTATGAAGGAAAGTCGAAGATTGGATAGATGGCGGGCTAACCGCCTTGCTATAGTTTTTATAAAAAATTAATTTTATTGTTAGTCGCTCTCTTTTTTGTATTTCATCTTTTTCAATTGATATCTATTTAATTATTATCATATTATGCTTATTATGCTTTATATGCTACATGATTTAGGTGCAGCGTGAGGCGCTACTTAAAGAAGTCTGGCGGCCTCGCGTGTGAGTGGGCGACGCTGATTGGTTGATGACTTCTGCTCCTCCTTGCTTTGCGTCTCTGCGGGCTGGATATCGCTACCCGTTTTTCTTCTCATGCTTGGGAGAGCTTGTAGGTCGTATGCTTGTACGTTAAGCTTGGGATTGATATTTTTTATGTACAGTGCTTCTAAAATTGGACGTCGCCGTACATCTACGCACATGTCGACCATTTCTGTATTTTCTTCAAAAAAAATTCTTGTGATGGTGATGCCGTGTTTTTCTAGTAGGTGAATTTTTGGGGCTCCAGTAGTTAAGTGGCAAGTAAGACGTCGAGACAGCTTCGTTGTCGTCATGCCGATGTAGGAGGAGGAGAGGACTTCACAGTTTCCTCGTTTGCACGTGTTCCTATATACGACATGGGACTTCTGGGTTGTCTCTTTCGGAGAAAGGCTGGGCTGCTTGGCTGGGCTGCTGGGCTGGGCTTCTTGGCTTGGGCTGTTTCGGAGAAGGAGGTTGATTGATTTCTTGTTCTTGTAATATATTTGTAGTTTTATTCTTTTCTCTGAGTCTGTAGGTTTCACATTATGGCTGACGATTTGTGATATTATTCTTTCTTCTTCCTGGTAAGCGGTGGAGAAGAAAGCCCGGTAAAAAATAGTAATGTCTTGGCTCTTTTCTTTGGCGTTAGGATTACACCAGCTCTCCATAATTTTCTTTGTCTGACGGTTGATGTCTCTTTCACTGAAGCCGTTGTTGATGAGGACTTGAGTAGATCGCTCGATTTCTTTGTGCTCGAGTTGCCATGTACTACAGTGTGTGAGAGCTCTTCTAGTATAAGCGCCGATGTTCGAGTCCTTATATCGCGGCGGGCATTCCCTTTCTCCGTTGAGGCAGTGTCGTTGTTGCAGTCGTTGGCTTCACGTAGACATTTGTGTTGAATGATTCTTCTTGTTGAGTTAAGAGGACGTCCAGAAACGGCATTGATTTGTCTGAGCTGCTTTCTATGGTGAAGGTGAGGCCTGAAGTATCTTGTAGGCAGAGTTTCAGCTGTTCTGCTTCGTAGTGAGTCTTCGTTTTAATGAAAATGTCATCGATGTAGCGGCAATATATGTCGGGCTTGTTTATTTTCTTAAATATTTCTTCTTCTATGCAGCCCATGAAGAAGTTTGCCAGCAATACCCCTAAGGGCGAACCCATGGCGACACCGTCTATCTGCCGGTATTTGTTCCCTCGGGGAGAGGTGAAAGGTGCTTCTATAGTACAGCATTCGAGGATATATATTCCTATATCGCCTGTAGGCAGTAACCTCCAGGGCTCGGATGGTGGTCCTGGAGGCTCACTTGAGGGCTGTGATGGTTGGCCCTCGCCCGTGGTTGCGCAGGCAATATTTTTGTAGTGACGCCTGCGATTATTTAGAGGCTCATGCCGCCCCCCTGTCTCCTCCGATGCACTCGCAATCGAATGTAGAGTTAATGGGCAGCATGTGGGTGTTCTTAGGCCACTCGACGGTGCAGAAAGAGTTTAAGTGGATTTATGGGTCTCACTCGGGATCGAACTCGGGTCTTGGAGAACGCCACCCGATGACGCTAACTACTCTGCTGGTATATTTACATATATATAATTATATATATATATATAAATATATATATACTATACATTGTATATATATATAATATATATATATATATATATATATATATATATATATATATATATATATATATATATACACATATATATATATATATATATATATATATATATATATATATATAAATATATATATACACACATATAAATATATAATATATATATATATAGACATATATATATATATATACGTATATATATATATAACGTATATATATATACGTATATATATATATATATATATATATATATATATATATATATATATATCAATCAATCAATTATTAGTGGCATACGCCAGGGGGCGCGTCGCCTCGCCCACCCTCCGACTCCACTCCCGGGGGTCACTACGCGCGAGTTCCCATGCAGGCTCCTTTCCCATACCAAGCAGTTATCGACAAGAACATAGACCACTATATACCTGGACTGCGCACGGAATATCGGCCTGTCGCGCAAGGGCCCGAAGTCGGAGGGCCGCTCGGATTCATATATATATATATATAATATACGGATCATATAGACTGGTTTATCAGTATATATGATATACTGTAATC
The DNA here is from genome assembly GCA_016584305.1 of Chionoecetes opilio. Taxonomy (NCBI): domain Eukaryota; kingdom Metazoa; phylum Arthropoda; class Malacostraca; order Decapoda; family Majidae; genus Chionoecetes; species Chionoecetes opilio. The sequence continues at coordinate 275,749 of JACEEZ010013797.1, forward strand.
TTCGTAAATGTTTGTTCTATAATATTATCAAATAAAAAACAGTAAATCACGCTAAAGAAATACCATTACGAGACTATGAAGAAATATGCATGAACTTAATATTCACTTCAACTCTTCGCCATTTAAAACTTTGCGAGTCAACTTTTATCATGAAGGGTATCAATAGAAGCGCAATTTTATTAGCTTTCCATTCCTATATTTCGTTATCTGATAAATGAATTAGAACCATGCATAAATTAGCGTTAACTAACTAAATAAAATCATCAATTGGGTAATTGTCCCGATTGATGAGGTTATTTATTTAGGTAACGCTAATTTATACATGGTACTAATTCATTTATCAGAAAACGAAATATATAAGTAAATAAATAACATCATCAATCGGGAAAATTACCCGATTGATGATTTTTTTTTTTATTTAACGCTAATTTATGCATGGTTCTAATTAACTAATCAGATAACGAAATACATCAATGGAAAGCTAATAAAATTGCGCTTCTATTGATACCCTTCATGATAAAAGTTGACTCGCAAAGTTTTAAATGGCGAAGAGTTAAGTGAATATTAAGTTCATGCATATTTCTTCATAGTCTCGTAATGGCATTTCTTTAGCGTGTTTTACTGTTTTTTATTTGATAATATTATAGAACAAACATTTACGAAGATTACAGTATACCATATATACTGATAAACCAGTCTATATGATAGTCCATAGACCACTATATCTCTTTGTCGGGCGCCCCGCGGGCCCCTATGCAGCCCCGCAATTCAAAACATTGTCGCGTGAGCAGTCCAGGTATACAGTGGTCTATGACAAGAACCATCAACTTGCCCCATCCACGAGCCTTGTGGGCGCCCCCTTGGCCTCCTCCACGCCGGATTGTCTCTTACAGATACAACCTGACGGGAAGGATCGGTTTCAGGGTAGCGTGCCACATGCCCATATAGCCGAAGTTGGCGCTGACGGACTATGCAGGTAATAGGCCTCGATTCAGTCTCACGGTGCAATCGCTGATTTGACACGTAATCATCCCAGCGATACCCCATGATTCTGCGAAGACACTTATTACCAAAGGCATTGATTCGTTTCTTCATGTCACTATTTAGTGTCCATGTCTCACAACCATAGAGTAAGACAGGGATCACAAGCGACTTGAAGATCCGGATCTTTGTCCTCCTGCACAGGTACCGACAACGCCAAATACTCCCGCTGAGCGAGTCCATAGCACCGTGGGCTATGCCAATCCGCCGCAAGACTTCTTGACGTGACCCGCCGTCATTATGGACTGCGCTACCAAGGTATGTAAAACTTTCCAAGATCTCAATGTCCTCGCCACACGCATGAACAGACTGTACTGCTTCATCTAGTAAGTCTCCAAACACCTGGAACTTGGTCTTAAGCCAGGAGACCTTAAGTCCCAAAGACTTTGCCTCCCCGTGCAGCGCCTCGAAAGCCATCACCAGGACCTCCAGCGACTCAGCAAAGATTACTGCATCATTGGCAAAAACAAGATCAGTGATCTTGGTGTTGCCGACGGATGCTCCACAATCACTTTGATCTACAACCCTGTCCAATACCCAGTCCATACAAGCGTTGAAAAGTGACGGGGCAAAGACGCACCCTTGCATCACTCCTGTATTCACAGGAAAGAAGCTGGATACACATGCCCCACACTTCACAGCACTCTCAGTCCCAGAATACAGACCAGTTATCAAACCAATAGTCCTTGCAGGAATCCCGCGAAGTCGCAGAAGATCCCAGAGTGACTCACGATGCACTGAGTCAAACGCCTTCTTGAGATCAACATAGGCTGCAAGCATTCCCTGTCGAAACTCACGTCGGCGTTCCACCAGGACACGAAGCGCTAGGATACGGTCCGTTGTTGACCTACCAGGCGTGAACCCAGACTGCTGAGGTCTCTGATGCTTCAGCAGATGACTGCGAATCCGTGTCAGCAATAGATGGGCAAACACCTTGCCTGGCACGCTGAGCAGTGTAATACCGCGGTAATTGTTGCAGTCCTGACGGTCCCTTTCCCTTTCCAGATAGGGACGACCAGCCCCCTTTTCCAGTCAGGAGGAATGGTACCTGATTGCCACACGGCAGTCAGGACAGCATGCAATACGCGGATCATGGCCTCACCCCCAGCTTTGAGGAGCTCCGCACTGATATTACAAACACCAGCTGCCTTTCCACCCCTCAACTTTGCTACAGCCTCTCTGACTTCGTCAAGAGAGGGTGCGGTTTCGTCAATGGGAGGATCGGCATCCACTGCCTGTAACCCAGTGGTGTGAAGCTGCTCAGTTGGAGGGTCCACCGTGAACAACTGCCCAAAGTACTCAGCCCAACGAGCCATCTGCCCATCCATGTCCGACACGATGCGCCCATCTGTTGTTCGAATAGCACTCGCCCGAGATGGAGACTTGGAACGGAGCTTCTTCAGGGCTCGGTAGGCGGGTCGGAGGTCATTAGCGTTCAAATGACCCTCGATATCCTCAGCGAGACTCCTGACATACCTCTCCTTGTCTCTCCCCAGGAGGGTTCTAGTCCGGCGTGACAGAGCCCTGTGCTGGTCCTGGTTCCCAGCCAGCCTGGCAGCGCGACTCTCCTCGATTTTCTCCAGCGTCACCGTCGAGACAAAACCACGCCTTGACCTCGGGCGCCCCCAATACACTCCTTGGCAGCCTGTAGAGTTTCACGTTTGAAGGTATCCCACAGTTCTACAGGGTCCCCGAGGGCACCGAGCACATCAAACCGATTTGAGACTGCCACCGCATACTCATGAGCACATGTCAAGTCCTTCAGTTTCTCAAGATGAAATACAGTATGGTTACCTCCTGAGATTCTTCTGGACTTGACATGAAGCTTAAGTGTAGCAACAACAAGTCTGATCTGTTCCAAAGAGCTCAGCACTCCGGTAAACCCTGCAGTTCTGGAGGATCCTCCAACGAGTACTAACGAGGACGTGGTCGATCTCCTTAGCTACCCCTCCGGCATTACTATACCATGTCCAGCGGTGCAGCTCTGGTCTCTGATACCAAGAACCTGCAATTCTCAACCTTCTGGACCTTCCAAAGTTCAGAAGCAGAGAACTGTTGGTATTTCTGGTACCGGAGCCATGGGGACCAACACATAACTCGTAGCCATCTCTCACAGTGCCAGTAGTATATATATATATATATATATATATATATATATATATATATATATATATATATATATATATGCGTATATATAATATATATATATATATATATATATATATATATATATATATATATATATATATATATATATATATAATATATATTATATATATATATATATATATATATATATATATATATATATATATATATATATATGATATATAATATATATATATATATATATATATATATAATATATAGTATATATATATATATATATATATATATATATATATATATATATATATATATTATATATATATATATATATATATATATATATATTATATATATATATATATTATATATATATATTATAATATATATATATATATATATATATATATATATATATATATATATATATATATATATATATATATATATATATATGTATATATATACAGAGCTGGGCAGTATTTAAATACAATTGTATTTAAATACATATTTAAATACACTTGTGTATTTAGAAATGTATTTATAAATACATTGGTTGTCATGTATTTAAATAGAGTATTTAATACATGTATGAGTATTTAAATACATTGTATTTAAATACATTTAATATAAAAAAAAGAATACTTTTTTATCATAAAATTTGGCCATAAACCCACCCAACTATCTGGCAACCCTGATGTTACAGTGAGCCAGGGATTCTACTGGCAAGGAAATGTCCTGATTTTAAGGAAATGTAGGCCTTAGAAGGAAATTTCTAAGGCAACCCAAAATCTAAGGAAATCCTAAGGAATTCCATTTTTTTCGGATATGTCAAAATTTGCGTGTATTTAAAATATATTTACAAATGTATTTAAATACAATTGATGTATTTAGTATTTAGTATTTAAATACATTCGTAAAATGTATTTAGTATTTAGTATTTAAATACATTTTTCCCATGTTTTTAGTATTTAGTATTTAAATACATTCAATGTATTTAGTGCCCAGCTCTGTATATATATATATATATATATATCTTGACATTTCAAGGTGACAAAGACACTCGTCATTCTTGGGGTTGTTTATGCGCAACGTTTCGCCAAAAGACACTTGGCATCATCAGGCTAGGCATGGTGAGAGTGTAGCTCACGTGACGATCTGTGTATACCTGCCCTCCCTGGGAAGATTCGTAGATGGTATTCTTAGGTAGATACATCTTGACATTTCAGGGTGACAAAGACACTCGTCATTCTTGGGGTTGTTCATGCGCAACGTTTCGCCAAAAGACACTTGGCATCATCAGGCTTGGTGTGTATGTTGTCTGAGTTGGCAGAGGACTGAGGTCTGAGTTGGCAGTCCTCTGCCAACTCAGACAACATACACACCAAGCCTGATGATGCCAAGTGTCTTTTGGCGAAACGTTGCGCATAAACATCCCCAAGAATGACGAGTGTCTTTGTCACCCAGAAATGTCAAGTTGTATCTACCTAAGAATACCAACATATATATATATATATATATATATATATATATATATATATATATATATATATATATATATATATATATATATGTATATATATATAATATATATATATATATATTATATATATATATATATATATATATATATATACGACGTAAATAAGACGTTTTTTCTTACTATTTTACTGCCGCTGTCGGCAAGAAGATTTTCAATCAAGCATCCAAAAGGCAGATGAGATAATCTCTATAATTATAAATATTTATATATATATATATATATATATATATATATATATATATATATATATATATATATATATTTTATATATATAATATATATATATATATATATATGTATATATAATATATATATATATATATATATATATATATATATATATATATATATATATATATATATATATATATATATATATATATATATATATATATATATATATCTATATATATATGGATATTAATAAAAGCGAAAGTGTGTCTGTCTGTCTGTGTGTGTGGTATAGGTTCCGCCCCCCGTGGCGCAATCCCATCATATGGCACATTTTTGGAACCGGGTTGACCAGGGGAAGGTTTTAAGCCCACTTATGAGATGATCCGGTCACTTTTTTTTCTTTTATTTAGCAGCCTATTAGCGAGAATTGTGAAAAAAGTGGGTTGCGAGAATTGAGGAAACCTTGATGTAGGGTGATAGGTAATGGGTGAGTGAATGGGTGGGGTGATGGGTAATGGGTGTGGGGTGATGGGTGAGTGAATGGGTGGGGGGTGATGGGTGATGGGTGAGGGAATAGATGGGGAGTGATGGGTAATGGGTGAGTGAATGGGTGTGTGGTGATGGGTAATGGGTGAGTGAATGGGTGGGGGTGATGGGTAATGGGTGAGTGAATGGGTGTGTGGTGATGGGTAATGGGTGGGGGGTGATGGGTGATGGGTGAGGGAATAGATGGGGAGTGATGGGTAATGGATGAGTGAATGGGTGGGGGTGATGGGAAATGGGTGAGTGAATGGGTGGGGGGTGATGGGTAATGGGTGAGTGAATGGGTTTCATGATTTCAGGAAAGCTAGAAGGGGCTATCTGGAGAGTCTGTGTTTGGTGGGCCTTCGGCCCACCAAAAACAGGTGCCCTCCGCAGGAGCTAGCCAAAAAATCCGCCCGGAGGGCGGCTTTGCGGCTAGTAATAATATAAGCGGAAGTGTGTCTGTGTGTGTGTGTGTGTCTGTGTGTGTGTGTGTGTCTGTGTGTGTGTGTGTCTGTGTGTGTGTGTGTGTGGTATAGGTTCCGCCCCCCGTCGCGGAATCCCATCATATACCACATTTTTGGAACCAGGTTGACCAGGGGAAGGTTTTAAGCCCACTTATGAGATGATCCGATCTTTTTTTTTTTTTTTTGCAGCAGCCTACTAGCGATAATTGTGAAAAAAAAGTGGGTTACGAGAATTGAGGAAACCTTGATGTAGGGTGATGGGTAATGGGTGAGTGAATGGGTGGGGTGATGGGTAATGGGTGTGGGGTGATGGGTGAGTGCATGGGTGGGGGGTGATGGGTGATGGGTGAGGGAATAGATGGGGGGTGATGGGTAATGGGTGAGTGAATGGGTGTGTGGTGATGGGTAATGGGTGGGGGGTGATGGGTAATGGGTGAGTGAATGGGTTGGGGGTGATGTGAATGGGTTGGCGTTAATACATACATTTCTACATCCATGATTTCAGGAAAGTTAGAAGGGGCTATATGGAGAGTCTGTGTTTGGTGGGCCTCCGCAGGAGCTAGCCAAAAAGGCCGCCCGGAGGGCGGCTTTGCGGCTAGTATATATATATTAGGGTGGATCAACTTTATATATAAAAAAAACACTTCTTTTTTTGAGTTGTCTATGTTTCAGTTTTGTTCCATTATAGCTAAGAACCACTCTGATGAAATATTTAAAAAATTGAAGTAGATTTAGAGGTCCCTCCAAGCCTATGTAAATTTAATAGGGTCATCGGCCAGAATTAGCCTCAAAATGGCCATAATTTGTTCAATTCTGCACTGGTTACGTAATATATAAACATTAAAAGTCAAAGATAATCGTTCAAAATGAATAAATATAATTACTTTCAACATTTTTAGACATACACAAATATATTACAATAATTAAACATGGCTTTCTTGCCAAGTTATTATTAATTATTCAGACGGGAAGAATTCAATGTTCCTGTTTAGGATTACTTGTACTAAATGTACACTCCTAAATTAATTTACAATATTAAATGAAGTGTAATATGTCAAAATGTTTGAGATACAGCAAAACTATTATATATTAAAACATAGCTTTCATGTGATCTGTTCTATTCATTATGTCTAATGGGAATAAAATGATAAGATTTTAAGAATTACACACACTGAAAATTACACTATGCATTAATGTATATGTTTTGTCGCTGAATTGTCACAAATATTGTCCCTCATACTGTCTATATCTAATAATATTCCGATGTCAAATTCACAAATAAATAAATTTACTCAAGAGCATCAGTATTGCTACGTTTACGAAGTTTACGTAGATTGGTTGCTGACTTCCTGTCCTCCTCAACAACTTGAAGTACATTGTGGAAGTGGCCATCGGACCTTGCAGTGTCAACGAAATCAGATGAGAGTTTCACACCTCTTTCTGCAGCATCCTTAATTACACTCACTGAGGCCACATTTTTACTGCTAGCTATGTAGGCAGCACTCATGCCCCACTCAGCCACGGGAAGTTGAAGAAAACTGTCACCAATCTCTAGACGGTAGATAGTAAACCAGGAGTCTACTTCAACCAGGTCACTCAAGCGTGTTGATGCAGTTATCGTTGGGAATTTGGGTTTGCCCCAACCTGCCCCAAAGCGATTCTGTGGAGCATCTAGTTCACCAAGAAGAGGCTTGATGTAAAGCAGGGCATCTGCGATAGCTTGACGATCCAAGGGTGGCACTTGCTCACTAAACAGTGCTAATGGAATCATCTCGGCTGTTAGATACCAGAGATGCCGCTTCATTGCTCGGACTGCAGACTGTGAAATGGTTTTGTTGACAATCTCATATTGCAGCAGGCGTTTGTAAAGTTGCAAATTATTCCATGGTGCATCAACAGACTGCATGCAGGTGAGCCACCAAACACCATACACATGAGTGACAAAAGTAGCAAACGCACGAACTTTGGAGACTTGATGGTGAGTAATAGTACCTCGTGGCAGTTCAGCAATGTGTTTTTTACTCAGTGCTATTATCAAGCAGTACAGCAATTTGGCTAGCCATCTTGCCTTGTGAAGTGCACCTGGACGTCGGAAACGCACCTCACTATCTGAAACATTAAGGTACACCATGGACAGCTCATAGAATTCACGGTAGTCATCTCGCTGAAATTCTACAACATTTGTGGCACATTCTACCATTTCAGCTTTCATTGGAGCTAACACCTCCTTTTCCACTGCAATGTGATGATCTGGGCAAAATAGGAGTGCTTCTGTTGAAGTATGTGGCAGTGAATGCCAGTTGCTACGAAGTCGGGTAAATAAGGATATGTCTGGTGACTTTGATGCTTCAATCTTCAAGTCTTCAAAGACATGTGAGAGTATCACTTCACCAACATGATGGCGACAGGCAGACCATAGGAGTGGTCGCTGTAATGCATCCTGGATAGCAATGCAAGCTACTGTAAGGTGGCCTGTGTTTGAACTTGTTGTGTCAAAAGTCATGTTGACAATTCTGTCTGTGCAGTGCCACTCAGCCATGAGTTTCATTGTAAGGTTTGCAATGATTTTCCCTGCTGATTTGTTGGTTGCCTTCTTATGGCTTGGAACCCCAAGTAGCTCTTCAGTCACACGATGGTTTGTAAGTGTTTGAGTTAACTGTCTGTCCCAGTGCAACATGCACAGCTTGGGAGGTGTCCAGTCATCACGAATTCTTGTTGCAATATCACCAACAACCTTACGCCTTGCTCGATCTGCTGTTGCATATGACATCGCAACCTGAGAGAGCTCACCTCCAGATTCGACTATCACTGCTTGTGTGTATGCAGATTGCTGCATTGGTGTCATCTTCAGTCTAGTTGCTAGTGACACAATATTTGGTCTACTAAGCAAGTCAGGTGGAACAAAAGTGGTTGTCCCAGGCCATTTCTTTAGTGAGGTTTTCTTTGCTTGTGGTTTAACTGCAGCAGCACTAGTTTCTTCCTGATCACAAAGAGAGCTCTCTTCAGTAGCAGAATCTTCACTGTATTCCTCTACGACAGATGCAGACTGGACAGTGCTGGAAGTAGCTTCCATTTCTTCACGAAAACGTTTCAGTCGCTTCGCTTCTGCCTCTTGACGAGAGGTTCGCCTGAAAATTTTCTGCTTAAGATGTGTATCTAATGGACCGAGGGTAGCAGCCCTATCACCTTTCATTGACTGCAGAAAGGCTAAATCTTCTTGGTCCTTTATAAGGCTCTCGACATTTGATGGCCATAGCTTAAATGTCGATGCTAACAGGCGCTGCGAGTCTTCTAGCCGGCGCAGAGTGGATGGCTTATTTCGGCGACTCTTGTTAATCAAACGCAGTTTATTGTTTTCATCTAGCAGCTCAACAATTTTTTCACAAGCTCTACGCTCTGTGACCATTGGAATGTTCGCCTTGTTGTAGAATATGGCTACTTGCTGCAGAACCAGCTTGGCCGTAGAAAAGCGACTTGTTGCTCCAACATACCCAGGTCTTATACTGCGAGCAGCTTCATTGCAGTGGTACATCATGCACCTCAAAACTTGCAAACAAGTTGGCAGTCTGGAGCCAGTTATTGTAGCATCGTCTTTGCAGATTGCAGTGCCAAGTCCAAACACCTGAGTAGCCTGGCGAGTTGATGAGGTAGCCATTGACTCTGGTAGGTCTGATGAGTCAGACACTTAGTCCGTAGCTGTGACTGGATGCTGAATCAGTGCTGAATCTGCAGATGATGGAAATTTCTATTTAATTTTAAGTTTATTATTTGTTATAAAAGAGAAATATTCAAAAAACACATTCGTAGCACTATAATAATAGCATCTACAACGTTCTACATAATAGTTCATAATATGGAGAATATTTAGATGCCCCGATCATTTCATTATGATATAAAGGACCTATATTACGAAATTTAACATTGCGGAGGGACCTCTAAACATTCTTCAATTGTGAAATTTTTTAAACAAGAACGTTTTTTCATCAAGTGGAAGAAAATTAAATACCAGACAGATCAATTTTAGAACTTTCATTTTGTTGATGCACCCTAATATATATATATATATATATATATATATAATATATATATATATATATATATATATATATATATATATATATATATATATATATTATATATATATATATATATATATATATATATATATATATATATATATATATATATATATATATATATATATATATATATATATATATATATATATATATATATATATATATATATATTATATATATATATATATATATATATATATATATATATATATATATATATATATACGTATATATTAGTGATGGACCGAATATTCCCATTCGCATTCGCGATTGCGAATATTTGCATGTCTTTTCATTATTTGCATTCGCATTCGCACTCCCACTCGTAGCTGTTTGCTATATTTGCGATGCGAATATTATGCTCAAATCAATAAACTTACAAGAATAAGATAAAATATAACAAGTGAACGTAATATGACACAAGCAAACATATAAATAAATTAATAGTTTAGCCAAGCGTTAGTTAAATAAATGGGGTGAGGAGGTGTAGTGGTAGCCAAGGCCATTGTCCTTCGAACACTACCGTAGATAACACCAAAGTCACCAGGATAACGTTTTTTTACATTTACAGACGTCTGGTGGCGTTAATACTTACATTTCTACATTCATGATTTCAGGAAAGTTAGAAGGGGTTATCTGGAGAGTCTGTGTCATTTTGTTTCTTCATCTGTGTCATAGTATGGCTATAAATAAACAAATTAAAAAAATAAAACCGGGTGGTGACGTTGGTAACGGAACTACACTAAGGTCGCCAGCTAGTGTTTACGTTCTGAGTGTCCTCCCGCCGTCGTCGTCGCCCGAAAAAAAACGAGTAGTGACATTTGAAACCGTATATACTTGCAGATACAAAGCATAAAACAACGCTAAAACAGGGTAGATTATACAGTCATGATATAAACTACTGTGTATCATCTTCAGTGACACATGCAAATCAGTAGTGATGCTATTGTTACGCGCCTGGCGTTATGCATGTAGTGTGGGGGGGGAAGGCATGTAGTGGTTGTGTGGCGTGTTGCGGGTGTCTGTGTGTATGAGCGGGTGGCGTGCGTGAAGAGTGCCTCCGTCACCGGCACACAAAGACCAGGCATAGTGCAGCAGATAATCATAAAAATTGTGCAAATTATGACTAAAGCATGAAATTTTTACCAGTGTTAGTACATACCATAAGGTTCATTTTCAGATCGGGAGGTAAGTCAGATTTGACCTCTGAGGATAGTGAGAGGTCAATGACCTCAATTACATTGAAATTGTCATTTTTTCACGATTATGGTGCAGTTTGTCTGTTTTGGGAATCATTAAAAAGGTATGTTGCCATGTGTTGGTCCCTTTATCCTCTGGAGAGCCTATTTATACATAATCACAGGATGCAACCATGACTGAACAAGGGCTTTAAATGAGGTCAGTGACCTCAGAAAACAGATTTATTGAAATACACATTTAGGTTATTGTGGTGTCCAGAGCAGCTTGCATGAAATCGTGTTGTGAGATCATCTGTGCAACCTTAATTTTCAATGTGCACTGAACATAGTCTATAAGCTTAAAGTACAGTGAGGTCAGTTACCTCAGACACATGTATAGTACATACCGGTAGCTACATGTAATACACACACATTATCCATATAGACGCAAAAATATAAAGGTGTCTGATTGCACCGAACAGTCTCCCGAACATGCACATAATGCAGTGCACTTGAGTGCAGCCTTGGTGCACTTGCAGCGGCCGGTACATCCCTTCTTGCAGCCGCAGTGGATCAGTTCGTGGCAAAATGTTGATGCCTCTGGCAGTGTCGTCCAAAGAGGCTGCCACCCAGAGGCCTCCTTTGTCCAGCCCCAGTCAGATGGGATTGGTAACTCTGGATTCAGGACCAGAGTTTGGTTCCAGCAGTTGCCCTGGAGAGATGCACGCTTGATGTGCTGCTGGAGTGCTGCCTGCGTTGGGGGGGGAATGTTTTCTAGAGCCCTAGACTTGTGTGCGAAGAGCTGTTTCCTAGCATCGTTCACTTCCATGGTGTCACTGGTGCGGTCATACATCAGCACAACGAAGCGCTCCAGCAGTGACATTGACTCCTCACTCACATCACTTGGTCACTTGATCACATTACAATATTATCGACAGCCCCAGTAGTGAACAGTCCCTTGCGCAGCTTGGGTGGGCAAACAACTTCTTCCATGTTGAAGCGCTGGCAGACACCATTGGCAATGTCTGCTGTGAGCTGTAGTAATCTATCATATGACACACACATCCCTAGGCTGAACAGTGTGTCAATCAGACCTCTGCTCCTGGTCACAGCGTGAATCTTGAGGGACAAGTAGAGTGGGAGTGGGGTTTCTCTCTCGCGGCTGTGGCGCACTGAGGTTGACTCCACACTGCGTGCATGCTTTACACTGTTGAACACCAGTAGCTGCGATACTGTAAGAGCAGCAGTTGTGGTGCTTGTGTTGGCCAACTTAGTCTAGTGCTTGCTGTTCGTCCCATCGAGGATCATGTTCACCAGAGCAAGGAGGGATGGTGTCACAGAATATTTCTGGCAGTCAGCGTGGAACGTACCGTCAAAGGTGAACCTGGTCTGAAACATTTCTCTATGTACTACCTGTGCTGCTCTTACTAGGTGCATGGCATCACTGTCATGATCACAGGCCTTCTTCAGGGCGGGACCTATATCTTTCTCAAACAAGAGAAGTGTGTCTCGGCCCTGAGAATGGGCTCTCAGATCAGGAAGCACAGAAAGAAGTCTGTCCTTCAGTCTGGTTGTGTGTATTTTGTTGGTTACCGTGGCACCCAGCTGCTCCAGTCTCGTCTTGTAGAGGTTAGCCACGTCTGAGAGTTTAAATACAGGGGCATTGTCCTCATCTGCATGCATGTCCTCCATGAATACCACCAGCTCAGCAAAGGCTATGCCATGCAGACGATCCGCATCCTCGTCCTTGAGTGCGGCTGGTCTGATTTTGTTGTATAATGCACGGAGACAGTTGCGATGGTATTTTGCCTCGATGGCAATCATGTCTCCTGCAGACAGCTTGGCCAGCAGTTCAGTGTCCCCCAATTCAGTGGCACATCTCCGAACGTTCTTGTCAATTTCCTTTGTAGCTGCTTCGTGCAAGTCTGCAGTGCCAGCTGGCTTATTGCAAAAGAAACAGATAGGCTCGGTTGACTGTGGAAGCCTGTGGGAAGCTACTGAACGTGTGTGCACGGGTGAAGTACCGGTACTAGATTGCTGTCCTGAAGCTGATTCTGCTCTGCTCTGCTGGTCAAACATTTTTTTGTTAAACTTTAAACGACATTTCTTGTGCCACTGAGCACTGTGTGTCCTCAAGGTAGCTTCTACGCCATCGCCATCATCCAGTCTGTTCACGTTGAGTTCCATTGGCATGTGCCGAAGTCCCTTGAACTGGAGGAGATCTTCTGTCAATGATGCATAACCACTACCACTCGGTTTCATGGTTGATCTTAGTGGGCACTGCAAAGGTTCATCTGTCTCTGCTTGGCAAAGAATATAAAGCTCCCAGTTAGTTCTTGGGGGTGGTCTTGATTGCTTGGACGTAGAGGGCTGGGCTGGGTCTATGAGGATATGACGCTTTGCCATAGTGACGATCAGGTCTGGGATGCTTGTATCTTGGCTTCGATCATCAGGCAGGGAATCCTGCAACACACAAGTACAACAATTGTGTTAGTACCAGCCACCACAGTTTACATTCATTGGCATCAATATTTGATATGTTGAGGTAATTGACCTCTCACTATCCTCAGAGGTCAAAGCTAGACACCTGTAAATAATTACCAACGCTGTGTGGAATATGTACACACTTTTATTGGAACACAAATGCATGGTTTGTACATCATAAACATGTTTACCATTAACCAATGACGCCAAACATCAATATTTTGATACTTTGAGGTCATTGACTTCTCACGGTCCTCAGAGGTCAAATCTGCCTTACCTCCCGGTCTGAAAATGAAGCTTATGGCATGTACTAACACAGGTAGAAATTTCAAGCTTTAGTCATAATTTGCATAATTCTTATGATATGAGAGATTATCAGCTGTACTAGCAGTGCCCATGCGGTGGTGAGGCGACCTTGTATGCGAGGGGATGGGTGTGGGGTCTGGGGCGGGGGAGCGGGGCAGAAGGACGTGAACCTTGGTGCAAATTCTTGCTGGCACCCAGTGAGGCAGTGAGAGAAGACACGTAACGCAGGAAAGACGTGCGTCGCTGCTGGTAGGGGAGTGGCCGCCAGACATCTTTGTTTTTGTGACTGTGGTGTTGTAACGTCATCTTTACGACAGTCTTCAAGTTATTGGAAGATGACGTACACACATGTACACTGTTTATTGTACCGGTGTTGTGCTTGTGCTTTGTGGCTTTGTCAGTAAACCAAGAAATGACTCAGTGTTTCCTTCGCCTTTGTGTTGATTGACTACGTTATACCGAGACCACCGAGAGACAAGGCCTGGTGGATCGCCCGTGACGTCACACCATAAGGATACCACCCGCTCCGCTCCCCGTACAAGTTTACCTACCTAATATAATGTTTATCAGTATAAAAGATATACTGTTATCTTCGGAAATGTTTGTTCTATAATATTATCAAATAAAAAACCGTAAAACACACAAAAGACGCTAAAAACAAAGACTGGCTGTAAGACGGTACAGCCACTCACTATGTCAAACATGCTATGTATGAAACATGCACCAATCGTCTCGTGTGACGTAGAAAGGGTGTTCTCAGAATATAAAGCTATGCTGACAGACAACAGGCGGAGTTTTAACTTTGAGAACTTACGCCACCATGTCATCATCAAATGCAACCACAATCTGTAATGTCTGAAAATATGTCAGTCTATAATGTAAATACATGTTCATATTTATTTTTTGAAGCACTTTCACATATATATGTTAAATACATTATGTATATTGCTTAATAAACATTAACATTAGTTTCTATTAACTATTTTGTTTCCGTATAACCTGCATTCTTGGCTTTATAAGCGACATTTTTTAGTGCATATAAATGCATATTTCTCCTGTTTTTAGTGCATATTTGTCCAATTTTTAGTGCATATTTGCATGCATATTTCATGGTTTTTTAGTGCATAACTATCCGGGCCCTACTGATAAACATATATTAGGTAGGAAATTACCCGATTTCATGATTTTTTATATTTAGTTAACGCTAATTTATGCATGCCGCTAATTCATTTATCACTAAACGAAATATATCAATGGAAAGCTAATTAAACTCCACTTCTATTGATATTCTCCATTTAAAATGTTTGCGAGCAAAATATTAAATGGCGAAGAGTTTAAGTTAATGCATATTTCTTGAAAGTCTCATAATGGCATTTTCTTTGTGTGTTTTACGGTTTTTTATTTGATAATATTATAGAACAAACATTTCCGAAGATAACAGTATATCTTTTATACTGATAAACATTATATTAGTTAGGTAAACTTGTACGGGGAGAGGAGCGGGTGGTATCCTTATGGTGTGACGTCACGGGCGATCCACCAGGCCTTATCATCTCGGTGGCCACGGTTATACCGGCTCGCATCATCCTACACGCCGAACTGTCGCTGTAAGTAAGTCAAACAGCAGTGGGTATTGTAACACTGCCTTGCACAGCCTGACCTGAGACACCTGCAGTGTGTGGTGAGGTCCAAGAACGTAACACTATGATTCGTAATATATGGCGGCTGGCGACATCATTGCAGGTGGCGACTTTAGTGTTATCTACGGTACCTCCAGCCTCCACCCTTCAACAGAGTGGCAGCCGCTACTCTTAAGGTGACTGTTACTGAACTCAACTCATTGCCTCAAGCGTCATACTGCAGTAAGCATTTACGCGCTTTTCTCTTGTCACTCACGAGCACGGTCAACTTTCTTTGAAAGAGAACAGTATTGCAGCAGCAGCCTACTGCGTAATGTCGTTCAGTCACACAAGTTACGTTGTTTGGGATTATTTCGAGATTATCTCTAATGACATTGCAAAGTGTAAACTTTGCAATAATAGTTATTCATGGAAGATATTATCATGTACGTATTCGTGTAGGAGCGGGTCCTCGTCCCGCAACCTTGAAACATAATAAATGAATGGAATTTACTTAAGACATTCATATTTTTATGGCTGAACTCTTACAATACATACAAAATATTTCAGTTACCTGTAGCCTATGATATCATAAATAGTTTCTTACTTGAAATATTAGGTACTATTCTCAATTCGCATTCGCATTCGCGAATATTAAAACCAAATATTCGCATTCGCATTCGCAAATACGGAAAATAAACATTCGGTCCATAACTAGTATATATATATATATATATATATATTATATATATATAATATATATATATATATATATATATATAATATATAATATATATATATATATATATTATATATATATATATATATATATATATGTGTGTGTGTGTGTGTGTGAAATTTTCGGGAAATTAATTTTAATTTTTTTACGCTATATGTTTTCAAAATTACTTACGATCCATTTTGTCAAGCACAGGGCCTAATCCTGACATTTCACTCTTGAAAACTTGACAAAAACTTGTCACTTATTAATTTTTACTTATTTTCCACAGACGTTGATTTGCCATGTTCACTAATCTATAGTCATTATTTTTTTGTCTTGCCACTTTACTGCCGCTGTTGGCAATATTTTGTTTTCAATCAAGCATCCAAAAGACAGATGCGATAATCTCTATAATTATGATATTGCATGAGCTACAAGATTGTGAGATAATGCCTCAAGATATTTATTAATACTTACCCTGTTTTGAGCCAGCGGTCTCGGCCAATTATTTC
>JACEEZ010013797.1:297500-300000 GCA_016584305.1 Chionoecetes opilio
TGTGGGGCCACAAGAGACGTCACACCAGAGTTTGGAAGCGGAGTCGGGGACGTCGTGCAGGACCAGGTGGAGCGCTGTGGGCCCCTCAATCAGGACCTGCAACTCAGGGTCTCCCTCCTATGTCGCCGCCAGGGCCACGTAATCGAGCGGCGCATGCATCGTGACCACGGACATCATCCGGGGGGTTGTAGCGCAGCGGGAGAGGGCGTCGGCCACGGTATTGTCCTGCCCCGGGATATGGCGGATGTCTGTGGTAAACTCGGATATATAAGCCAGCTGTCTGGAGACCCGGTGGGTGAAACTTTCGCCAGATTGCACCATAGCGTGTGTTAATGGCTTGTGATCTGTCAATACTTGAAACACCCTGCCCTAAGAAAGTGGCGGAAGTGTTTCACGGCCTCATACACCACCAACCGCTCCCTATCGAAGGCGCTGTAGAGGCGTTGGAAAGGCTCCAAACGCTTTCTGAAGAAGGCGATAGGGCGAAGCTCGTCTTCCACTTTCTGCTGGAGGACAGCGCCCACCGCTTCTGCTTAGGCGTCAGTATTGAGGACGGTGGTGGTATTGGGTACTGGGTAGGCGAGGAGCGTCGTGGAAGCGAGGTGTTGCTTGATGCTGTTGAACGCTCCCTCGGCTTCATCAGTCCACTGCAGGGGCTTCGGTGAGTTTTTCTTTACCCCCTTCAGGAGGTCATGTAAGGGGCCGAGCCGAGCGGTAGCTTGGGGAATGAAGCGGTGGTAATAATTAATCACCCCCAGAAATTCCCTGAGCTTCCTGACCGTACGGGGCCCGTGGGAAGTCCGCGATCGCTGACACCTTCTGCGGGAGGGGGGAAAGCCCGCTGACGTGACTCTGTGGCCCAAGAAGTCCAACGCCGGAGCACCTAACACATATTTTGCTGGGTGGATCCTTAAACCAAACTCCTGAAGGCGAGTAAGCAGCTGGCGCAAGTGGAGCTCGTGTTGTTGGTGCGACGTTGAGGCACCAGGATGTCGTCGATGTACACCACGACGAAGTCGAGTCCCTGACTACTTTATCCATAAAGCGCTGGAAGGTCTGAGCCGCATTGCGTAGTCCGAAATTCATGTAGGGGTACTCAAACAGGCCGAAAGGCGTCGTCACTGCAGTCTTCGGCACGTCCTCGTCAGCCACAGAGATCTGGTGGAAGGCCCGTAGAAGACCAATCTTTGAAAAGACTGACCGCCCGCGAAGCATGCTGTAAAAATCCAACACGTGTGGAATAGGTTAGCGATCCGGCCGAGTCATGGCGTTGAAAGCCCTGTAGTCGCCGTACGCGCGCCATTCGCCTTCTTGGGCCTTCGGTACCATATGGAGAGGTGAAGCCCAGCAGCTGTCGGAAAGTCGAATGGTCCTCTCCTGCAGCAAGTCCTCAAACTCATTTTTCGCCGTCTGGAGGCATTCAGGAGTCAGACGTCGCGGCCGAGCAAAACAAGGTGGACCCGTCGTTGCGATGGTGTTGTGACCTAGTGATCCATTATGGCTGGGCCGAAGCGCTGAGAAGTGAGGAGAGGGAAGTCCTCGAGAAGAGCGTCGTACAGGACCGCCTGGCGTAGGTGTGTCAGGAGGGGCGCTCGCCGCCGGAGGTCACGGTAGGGATGACAGTGTTGGTTGGGCGTTGCAACAAGCGTCCGCGCAGGAGATCAACGAGCAAGTCGTGGGAGGAGAGGAAATCTACACCCAGGATAGGCTGATCCACCTCAGCCACCACGAAGGACCAGGCGAAGGGCGAGGCAAGCGTGAAGGAGATGCGGATAGTCCGCGTACCATAGGTGGCGATAGGGGTGTTATTGGCGGCCAGGAGGTCGTAAGCGGTGCTGGACTGGGTGAGGCGTTCATCTGACGACGACGGCACAACACTGACCTCCGCCCCGAATCGTAACGCATCTCCGACAGCGTGTCGACCACCCAAAGCAGCGTCCGGCGGCCAGGGAGTGGTGGCGACGGAGGCGGAGGCGCTGCAGGAGACTGAGCTGGCGAGCTGGCGCGGGGTGATACGAGAATCTATGGTTTGTTGACCAGGGGCTGAGGTGCACGGCTGAACCTGTGCAGGGAGTCGGACGGCGATATGCGAGGATCAGACTGGTTGGGCATCAGGATGACATGGCCAGGATGACATGGCCCGGAGAGTGCCTCGCGGTGGACTGAGGAATTACGTGGAGCCGGCAGGGGTGTCACTGGGGTAAAACACCGCGGGCGCCTGGACCCCGGACCGGGAACGTGGTGTAGGCCGCGTGAATGTTGTCAACGAGCTCCGTGTATTCATTCATGGTGATCGGGCCCCGTAAACCCGCCAGCTGCACGCGGACGGCGTGGGGCATGAGGCTGGTGTGGCGGTAACGAAGCATAGCCTCGGCCAACAGGAAACCCGCAGCTCTGTTTAGGTCCTGCATTCGGGAGAGGAATGCTGAAGGGCGACGTCCGTCATATTGTCGTGTGTCGAGCTCAGCCACGTAAGCCTCCCACGACCTTCCAAAGGCGC
>JACEEZ010013797.1:307500-315000 GCA_016584305.1 Chionoecetes opilio
AGGAGAAATTACAGAAGCATTTCGGAGACAGGATTTCATTCATCGTCCAGCCTGGGAAGTCTGATCTTGTATGCTCAGGGGATATCACAGTTGCCGAGGCCTTGAAACACGTTGTGAGGCTACAAGTGCATGTAAATGAAATTGGTGAATGTGAACTCGAATCCTCTGATGATGTCAATTCAGAAGAGGACGCTGTTGTCCAGCTGCCAATAAGGCAGCTGGTATCATCAGGAAATGTATCGGTGACATTCCATTTCAATCTGATCGTTATGATTCTAGTGGGAATATGGAGACAAAAAAGTGCAAGGACTTTGTTTCGAATCCTTTGTATGATTTTGTTGCATGGTGTACTTCAAAAAAAGACTTTGACAGCGCTACAAGCTATGAATCTGAGACTCACATGGGGAAACATTGAAATGAGTTCTTGCAATATGTCACAACATGATTTCTCTAGTTTGTAAAATCCATACCCCAATAACATTTGGTTTAGCTGTCAAGCTGCACCACGACCATGGTAGTCGAGAATTGATAGATGACCTGTCCTCTCTTGGACACAGCATACCTTATGATGAAGTGCGTAGATTCCTCACTGCCATTGCTTTAGACCAGCTGTCAACCAAGTCTGACGTTCATATACCACGTGACATTTCTGTCTATGATCTGAGAATGTTATTAAGACCACTGTTGATGCCGCAATTGACAATTTCGATCAAAATGAACAGACAATAGACGGAAAGAACACTACACATTCAATGGCTGTGGTGTTGTATCAAAGGTCTCCTAGGCCAGAAGAAACACCTTGCATTCCAAGATCAAACCTAAAAACCCTAGATGCACAGAGCTGTGATGAGGAGGAAATCAAACGCTACAAAAAACCCCATACTAAACCAGAACCATGTGTGAAATGGGAAGTCAAAGAACTAGATAAGTCTGCTAGTGATGTGGTACTAAAAGACTTGATTTGGGAAATGTCCCGTGCAAGTCCCCCTGAAACCTCACGTATTCCGGCTTGGGAATACGATTCAATTCTCTAGTTAGCGAGAGATAAATTCCACTGAATCGAATATGGTATCTCCCATTCATTAATGCGCCACCCTCTGACTTCTCTACGATCTACACGACTTTGCTGAAATTGGTTGAAATTGCAAATGCAGTGGGACAAGAACATGTTCTGGTCACTGCTGACCTGGCAATATATAGCAAGGCTGAACAGATTCTCTGGACTGAGCCAGATCCCTTGGCTGGTCGAGTGACGATGAGGCTTGGTGGGATGCATCTCACTATGGCTTTCATAGCCAGTATAGAGAAGCTGTTTAGTGATGGTGGTCTCCACAACATGCTGACAGTACCTGAAGTGTATGCTCATGCGTCCGTGAGTTTGATGTTGCAAGGGAAGCAGCATGCCAGAGGTCTAAGAGGAATTAGACTGGTACACGAACACTGTTTCACTTGTTTCTATCAGCTGCCGAAACATTTGCAATGAAAAACAAGTTTGCCCTGGTTGGATGATGAGACCACGCCTTAATTGCAGATCTAGAGAATACCTTCAAAATGCAATCCCGGAAGCCTGCACTGCTGTGTGTCAGGAGATTGAAATGCGCTTGTCATCCTCTCTTCTCAGTACAATGAAGAAGTTCAAAGACACAGGAAGAGAACAATCAGCAACATTCCGTTACTGGATCAGCTTTCTGGATGCTAGTGACACCCTCTTGAAGTTACTTCGGGCAGACCGTGAGGCTGATTTTGAAATGCACCTTACCGCCGTCCTTGAAGTCATACCGTACTTCTTCCTGGCAGGCCGCAGCAGCTATGCACGATACACCCCAGTCTATGTTGCGGAAATGCGTCACTTGGAGGTGTCAGCTCCACGAATGTTTCAGCACATGTCGGAGGGTGGTTTCGTTTTGAAACGCTCAGAAAGGACTTTCAACTGCGTTCCTACGGATCAGGCTCTCGAACAGAGTATCAATCGCGAGGCTAAAAGCCAGGGTGGTGTCATCGGTTACACACTGAGGAAAGGAGCCTTAGTTCGCTGGCTGCTGACCCGCCACATAACCGGGGAATACGCAGAACGATTCAAAGAAATGTGTACACCTACCAAGTCCAAGAATACACATGAAGAACTTGGACATGCTCGAGTGACCAAGGAACGAATGTGTTTAAAGTCATCAGGAATACATCAAGGAACAATGCCAAGATCCATTTGACCTGGAAAGTGTGGCAACCTCCCTAGTTAATATAACTAGTGGTCAGGTGGCATCAGAAGAAGTCGAAGAGTCGATGAAGGGAGTGCCATAAAAGGGTCGGGAAATGTTCAATCAGTTCACGAAAGAAAGGCTTGGGGACGAAAAGGAGAGGAATTTCTGGGATCCAATCCCCAAGACTATTAGTAGTCAAAACGTTTTCTGCTATGAGGAAGTGTCTTTCCAGTGATAAGGAAGGGAAGATAATGATCGATACGGAGGTACTCTTCAGAAGACTGCTTGCAGTGTCAAAGAACCGTGATGTGGATATGCGCAAGGTCCTCTCCTACGAATTGGCAGCTGTTCCGCCTTCAATGTTCCACGACGATGGTTCGATGAGGAAGACCAACAAAGCAGATCTTGCCAAAAAGCTGGAAGCAAATACGGATGAAATTCTTGTCCTTCCTAGTCAGAATTCCCCGACGTCATCGCAGTCTGCTGCATACCTCATTGATGGCATGGCAATGTGTCAGGCCCTGAACGAGAATCATTTCAAGACTTTCCATGATCTTGGAAAGGTGGTTCTGGACCGAATTGTGCGTCTTCTGAAGAACAGTGCCATGGATCCTTCCATTGACGTTGTGACGTTGGTCTTTGACCGGTACGACAGAGAACAGTCAATTAAGTCGACTGAACGACACAGACGAGGAATGATGGATTCCGGATTCAACTACCAGATACAAGGGAACAGGGACGTCCCGAACTACAGGAACTTCCTCAAAACCAGTACCAACAAGGCTAGTTTAGCTTCATTCATCTGTCAGTACATCTGCGACAATGGACAAGATCGCCTGCCTGCAGATAAATCGGTAGTACTGGCAGGTAGATTTGAAGATGGAGAAGTGGTCAAAGTTCTGAATGAAGTGGGTGTGTCCAGTCTTGAGGGGTTGTACAGCAAACAAGAGGAGGCGGACACTCGTCTGGTATTGCATGCAATCATGTTATCGAGAGACCATCCAAGGATAATCATTCGGTGTGACGACACGGATGTCCTCGTCTTGTTGGTGTATTACTGGAGCAGGGGAGCACTGGTCGATGAAGTATATATGCATGCTGGGCACTCAGGGAAATTCGTCTCAAAGGAACGATTCATACCTGTTCACCATATCAGTACCAAACTCGGCAAAGCAGCATGCAAGTCATTACCAGCCGTGCATGCTCTGTCAGGATGTGACACGACAAGTGCTCTATACAGACTTGGAAAGCGAACGGCATATTCAGCTCTCACCAAAAATTCAGATGCCTTACAGGGCCTGGAAGCATTCCAGGATGTGCCTACTTTCCTAGATACCGCAAGGCGATTTGTCCTTCTCATGTATGGTAAAAAAAACTAAAAATCTCAGTTCACTGAATGAGCTTCGTTTCGTACTCGCCACCACAACTGCATGATAATCCCGCATCCTTACTGCCACCAACAGATGATGCCTTCGAACAACATGTATTGCGGGCCCAATGCCAAGTAGCAGTGTGGTGTCAGAGTCACATCGCAAAACCTGAGAACATGAACCCAGTTGGCCATGGTTGGCATGTGAATGCAAAGGATGAACTGCGTCCAACAATGTACAAGAATGAATCGGCACCAGCAGAGGTTAGAGACCTAGCTCATTTGTACTGCACTGACAAAGGTTGTCGCGGACAAAAATGCCAGTGTGTCATTGCTGGACTTGAGTGCATTGAGTATTGTTCCTGTGTGGAGAATGTGCGAATCGGCCGGAGATAAGTGAGGTGGCAAATGGAGATGAAGTCGAAGATGATACGGACATGATGGTGTAATACTGTAAGTAATCTTTGTAAGTGCCAAAATAACAATTTTTAAGATATTCCAACATTCTCAAATTTTTATGGGTTAAATGGCCATGTTTTAATTGGAATCTGACTGTAAAACATCATTTTTCATAAAGTAGACATCCTAATAATGTAAGTAATCTTTGTAAGTGCCAAAATAACAATTTTTAAGATATTCAAAAATTCTCAATTTTTTATGGGTTGAATGGGTTAAATGGGTTAAATGGCCATGTTTTAATTAGAATCTGACTGTAAAACATCATTATTCATATAGTAGACATCCTAACGAATCCAACAATACCTCATTTGCCTTGTTCTAAAGTGTGGAGGGGTAACTCCTTAAATAAGGCCCTTTTTTGGCCTCGATCGCTCCACTATAAAGGCTGGTTCACACTGAGCTTTTTTCGGTATTTTTGTAGACAGAGAAGTCGGTCTCTTGCGGGCTAGTGCGGAGATTACGTTCACACATGTAATTCGTTTCGGTCGACAAATCTTCTTCTTCTTCTTGTGACCTTTTCTGCTTAGTATCGCCAAAGACACACTACGTTGTAGTGTCTTTGGTATCGCTTTGTAGGTCGTCTGTCAAGCTCGTGCTGACGACCAGGGTCGTCCCTGACTTCCCGTGCCTGACCTGCAGGGTCAGGGGTCACGTCGCGCTACAGGGGCTAGGGGCTAGGGGCTGGCTTGTGTGTATTTGGCGCGAAAGATAAGTTTTCGCGCACTTTATTATGAAGTAGTATTGGATAGGTTCATTTTTTCATTGATATCATCTACTAAATCAAACCCCACGTCTAACCTAACATAATCTGATTTAAACTAACAACCATTTATGGCTACCGTAGATAACAGTCAAGTCGCCAGGACAACGTTTCTTTGTTATTTACAGACGTGTGGTGGCATTAATACTTACATTTCTACATCCATAATTTCATAAAGTTAGAAGGGGCTATCTGAAAGTCTGTGTCATTTTGTGTCTTCATCTGTGTCATATTAGGGCTATAAATGTACAAATTATGAGAATAAAACCGACTGGCGACGTTGTTATACCTACTATAGTAAAGTCGCCAGCTAGTATTTTAACCCAACAGTTGAGTCGCCACTCTGGGGAATTCAGGGAAATTAGAGGTAAAGTAAAACAAGTATCTATATATATTACCTGCAGAAGATGCTCGGATATATAAAAATTCCTCTGCCAACGTGAAAGCAAATTCTATTCAAGTTTGAAAGATCTGGCAAGTCTTGTGTCCTGCCGCCCGAAAGGTGATGAGCTACTGTCTGTCGTCGCGCGAAGAAAAACTTGAAAAGCAAAATGCGCAACAGTTATATTTGCAGAAACAAAGCATAAAACAACGCTGAAACAGGGTAGATTATACAGTCATGATATAAACTACTGTGTAACATCTTCAGTGGCACATAAAAATTAGTTGTGATGTTATAATTCGTAATATTTGGCGGCTGGCGACATGACTACAGGTGGCGACTTGACTGTTATCTACGGTAGCTAAAATGAAAAAATTTCGGTATTATATGTATCGCCATTGGCATGGGAAATTGGGGAAATTGGGATTCAAATTAAGGATGAAAAGATCTGCACGATGATGTAAGTTAAATTTGTTAGTTTTTAGTACCCAATACCGAGATTATACCAATAATTGGAGTGATTGGAAGAGGGTGGTGCTGGCTTCTGCGCTTATTTGAATTTGGCACGCGAAATTCTCGGCAACTCGGTCGATAAAAGACCGAGTGAGCGGTGTGTGATTTTTTTTTTTAAACCTAGGCGATCATGACACCAGCCCCAGACCTCTTCTCTGTCTACAAAATGCTGAAAAAAGCTCAGTGTGAACCAGCCTTAATACTCAGCCAGTAATGAACAAATGCTTTATTTCCTAGACAATTATAGGGGATTCAGGCTGCATTCAGGTGTATTTATATTGTATCATAATGATGTGAGATGTTCCAAATATTAAACTAAAATATTTCAAGCTTCTATATGTTGAATTAATTAACTTGAGCTGTGTTATATGTATTCATCTGATATTTATAATTGAATTTGCGGGTTTCATATATTTTTTTTCATTGTTTTCTTCTAGGTTGTAACACAGTAAATGTCTGCAAGAACTTAGTATGATAAAAAAAAAAAAAAAAGCAGAGCAGAAAGGAGTGGGACGCATTCTAAAATACCACAGTTGTATTGAAAATATTAACATATATTAAAACTAAGCTTTGATAACTCGCACAGCATTATCACAATCAACATATTGCAAACTATGAAACTACACTGCTTCATTAAATATCTAAGTAAACCATGAACCGAACGTGTAATGAATTATTAAGAGGAGCACTTTAACTCGCGACGAAATATTTCAGAACATAACTTAGGTGGAAATGCAAGTATATTTCACTCATTCATGTAATACTTACCGATGTAAACTGTATGCTGCAAGGATCATCAAAATGTGTTTTTCTACCAAGCTGCTCCAAATCCTTCAAGTAAGAACTATCATCTTGACAAAACAAGTCGGTAAATTTGGTTGTTCCACTGCAAAAAAGGTAATAACTAGTTAAAAACTGTAAAGATTCATATAAGACAATTCTCCAGTTAACAATTTTGTATTTTGTAACGAGACCTAATTCCGGCAAGAAAACACCTCTTTGGTGAGAGCGGCTAGCATACGAAAATCTGCATGTTTTATCAACATTTATGTTTACCAGAGCTTAGGATTCAAAGTTTAGCGATTAATAATGGGGGTAGAGAGGATGAGAACTAGTTGTTGAGTCAAAATGTGCAAGAGAATGGAAAATATGGATTGTTATTTTTTTTTTTCATCTTGCAAACTGTTGATTATGAATAATTTCTTCTGGACTCCCTTAGTTGAATAGAGATTGTGGAGTTATGAAACTTGTGACCATGTTTCTCCATTGATGTCATAATATAAATCATATGATTTTTTTTTGATGATTTGGACTGACAGTAAGCCAATTATTATAAGTGTCGAAACTGGTTGGAAAGTACGAAATTTCAGTATACTTAAAAAAATCATGGATATGCAGGCCAAATAATGCATACATATTAACAGAGTAAGAAAATAGATTAACAAACATAAATAAGCATTAATAAGATGAAAGATATATGATTTTGCTTTAGAAGAGTCATTACGATAGTAATACTGTACAGTATAATAAAACATCACCAGCAATACACACCAAGCAAAAATATCATAAAAACACAACTGATTAGTGTGCTTGCAAATATATATATTATATAATATACATATATATATATTATAATATATATATATATATATATATATTACATATATAATATATATATATATATATATATATATATATATATATATATATATATAATATATATATATATAACATATATATATATATATATACAGGGTGTAACACGAGTTTCTGCAAATATTGATACAGGTGAAAGAACATGTAATTCTTAGCACAAAAT
>JACEEZ010013797.1:325000-375000 GCA_016584305.1 Chionoecetes opilio
AAAGGAGTTAATCTGGATGTTTCAGTCACATGATATATATGTTCTTGTTTCTCATAGCAAATCCATTTTATTGTAGGGAAAGTTGCCCTTCAGACTGCTTTTTCTTTCAGTTTGTAATAACAAAACCGCCTTATCAGCCCTTCGGGCGGCACTGAGGACATGAGGTCATGTCCTCATGGTACTACCAAGGTCAGTGTTACACAATTTCTGTTTTTTTTTATGGTGGCAGGCAGGTGGCAGCTCGTGTAGCTATTCACAGTCGAGATTATGAAATAACCCCATAGTCCAGTCAAATTATAAAATACCTAGAACAAATTGCTTCAGAAGGTTTTTTTGCTTTGACTGGTTCATTGGACCCCACTGAACATCATATCGAAAGTTATCTCAAAGTTACCCCCCCTAAGTGCCCTAATTTGCATAAATTCAAGATGGCCGCCATGTCAGAATTCAATGTACAGCAAACTTTTTTCTGGGTGGTTTTAGGGCCCATAAATGTATTGCCAACAGATAGGAATGTGATATCAATCTATCAAATAAGGCTAATTCCGTCATGATATGATGTCACTATGACGTAGTATTACGTCATGTCATGACGTAGTCCCTGATTTTTACTGAAAATAGACATTTTGTACCTTGTTATTGTAATTCCCTGTAGAATTTGGTTTTGATTGCTGTTTCTTTAGCCCTAGAACACTCTTTGGGACCAAATACTACCTACTTATTGCAATAAACCAGCTGCACTACTTACCGTGAGTTACAAGTCCGTGTCGTCCTCAGTCACGTCAATAGCTGTGCTATTGGAACAGGCATCACCACGACATTCACTACAGGCATTTGTACATTTCAGGCCTTGCTTTCTGCAGCTGCATCTGTTTGTGGAGCAGTCCCCTTTACACTGGCACATTATCAACTTGAGAATATTGTCAGGGGCAGGCTGACAGTCCATTGTTCTAGGCATAAGTTTGCCCTGCAGATCCTGCCATCCCCAATCTACTGCCCTCAATGCACAGTCCTCATCCTTTGACATCCAACATTTAGCTTGGTAAAAGGCTCGATATATGTGGTACTGTCCGGCATCCAGTGTGGGTGGAAGATTTTGTATCTCTACGCTGGAAGCACACCTCACTACTTTGTCCTTGAACTTCCTTATCCTCAGTGAATCTAAGGACTCTGTGTTCTTGCCTCCGTATAATTCTACTAGGACCTTCTCCCCCGAGGTTTTCATCTCCTCACGAGTGGAACAATCCAACACTTGCTCCAGCTGCTTTGCAAACGAAGTGTTTGACATCGCCTTTTTGAGAGGTAGTCCCTTACCAATCCCGTACAATCTCGAAGTTGTGTCACAACCTCCAATGGCATGGATGATGGGTAACAGGTAGCACAGCTTTTCACCCAGAGAAGTCTGCAAAGCATTGATCTGCCACTCTCTAATTTTAGTGTTTTTATCTGGTTTCACTGCTTTGTCCGATCGAAATGTCAACTCATCCATGTCCTCTTCAGCATGGTGACAAAGTAACACCAGAAGGTCGGTGTCTTCTCCGATAACATGTGTAGCACCAATTTTTGCGCACTTCACCCCAGTCAATGCAATCAAAAGATCAGCGTCACCTTTGCAGTGCAATGTTTTGATACCCTGGGTTTGGAGTTTTTCAGACAGGAAATTGATGAATTTCTGCTTATTTTGGACGTTTCCCAAAAAGTGTTCCTTTTTCGACTTTAGCGCCATGCTGCCAGTGAAAACACCTGTGGACCAACTGCACCCTTTGATCGCCTGAGATGAGTCAAATATTTTGTGGAGCTGTCCGTTTCAATATCCATCGAAAACGACAATTGGATTTGCAAACGTGTTCACATACTTGACGTACGTAGAAGCTATAGAGTCAAACGTTTCACCCCTTTTCCAGGGAAATCTATGTAAAAGAGAACATCCATCGAGGACATTGTACACTGGTTTGCTGTCACGCGTCTGCTGGCCTTCATTTGATGAAGTGGACGGTAGCGCATCAGCCAGTTGTGGCTTGTTTGCTTGGCGGAGAAGACCGTGTTTATCAAACAATGC
The DNA here is from genome assembly GCA_016584305.1 of Chionoecetes opilio. Taxonomy (NCBI): domain Eukaryota; kingdom Metazoa; phylum Arthropoda; class Malacostraca; order Decapoda; family Majidae; genus Chionoecetes; species Chionoecetes opilio. The sequence continues at coordinate 327,060 of JACEEZ010013797.1, forward strand.
TGTCGGTTGCGCAGAAAGTTCATATTTCAATAGATCGTCCAAGCTATAGTCACTGTTGTTAGCTAGAATTAGCAGCCTCTGAAAGAGAAGCTGAGGGTCAATTTTCAGTTTTTCGCCATCCACAAACCAGCTGTTTCAGTCCCATTCTTTCTATTGTTCCTTCCTTCTGAAGACAAAGTCAAATGCGTTTTGTCCCATCATTTTGTCCAAGATAGCTTCTCCGACTTTCCTTGCTTCATGTGGGTTACACGAGGCACTTGCAGTCACGCCAGTGGCTACGCTGTGCAATGCTCCTTCTTCTGACACGAATGGGTTGTAGTCATTGAGGTACTGGAAGATCTCGTAAGTGTCTTTATGATCGCGTTCCTTCCGTGCAACAAAAAGGTCCTTATGCTGATCACTAGTACTGTATGTTGCACCTGTAAGTTCCTGCATCGATTCATTGATGTCAGCACAGGCGGGCATTGCAAGAAGCCAGCGTGTCCGCTGCTTCTCTTCCATACCCCGGCCTCTTGTCAAACCCCTGTGGTTTTGATTGTCCGCATAAGAGCCTGTTCGATGACTAGGTCACTAGGCCACTTTTATTTATTTTTTTCAGTAAAAATCAGGGACTACGTCATGACATGACGTAATACTACGTCATAGTGACGTCATATCATGACGGAATTAGCCTTATTTGATAGATTGATATCACATTCCTATCTGTTGGCAATACATTTATGGGGCCTAAAACCACCCAGAAAAAAGTTTGCTGTACATTGAATTCTGACATGGCGGCCATCTTGAATTTATGCAAATTAGGGCCCTTAGGGGGCGTAACTTTGAGATAACTTTTGATATGATGTAGAGGGGACTCTAGGGAACTATTTAAAACAAAAAAACCTTCTGAAGCAATTTGTTCTAGGTTCGGCCATATTCAGCATAGTTTGACTGGACTACCAGGTTATTTTGAAAAACTGACCCAAATATTATCTTCATGACACTTTTCCGCATATCATAAGCAAAATAAACTATGAAAAAATGTTCGTGTAATAAAAATAAAAGAGCAAAAATAAATAGTGTGTGAACATTTTTCTCACTGTTTTGTCTTCAACTCGATGCAATTCTTCGAATATTGCTCCCATTAAATTGTTGATATAATATTCGAAATCAGCAAAATTTCCTGGTTCTGATGGTATAAACTATTTAAGATAAAGGTAAAAAATGGCGCATATGCTATATTGCGCATGACCTCGGTGCTCATCTCCGTCGAATTACCCCTTGAGCCAGCTGTGGTGGGTGAGAACGCGTTATCCCGGGACACTAAGCTAGTGTGACATCCGGATTTCCACAGTTACTTTCCCTAGGTTTCGCCAGGATACCCATTTATCGACCATCCCCGAAAGGAAGGATGAACATCTACTTAGGCTGGCCGCCGACTTGCCCCGGCCCAGATCCGAACCAGGACCCGCATATTCGTAACTAGGCGCACTAGCCAAGTACACCACGGAGGCGACAATGAAAGACACTTTTATCTAAAATAATTAGTAATAAAAAAAATATTTAGATGGTGGAAATTGCCGATAACATGAAACATGTGTCAAGGTGAATAGTAAGCCAACAGCAAAACGCTCACCGTGCTTGCTGCCAGGCCACCCCAACAAATGTTTCATGGTATCGGCAATTTTTACCATCTATATATTTTTGTATTGCTAAGTATCTTGCAACATCAAAACCAGGAAAGTTTATTGATTTCAAATATGTTATGAAAAACTCAATGTGAGCAATACTCGAAGAATTGCACGAGTTTAAGACAAAAAAAAGAGAAAAGTGTTCATACACTATTTATTTTTGCTATACATTTTTTTTTAATACACGAAGTTTTTTATTTTTTTGTTTGCTTATGGTATGCGGAAATGTGTCAGCAAGTTGACGATTGGGTCAGTTTTTCAAAACAACCAGTGGCTCTTTCATAATCTCGGGTGATGGTGCACGATATGTAAGAAACATGATTCTGAGTCGCTTAGGAACGCGTGTCGTCACAACGTAGCCTGCCACCATCAATTGAGCAGACCTTGTGTTCTACTGACCTAGAGTACTAACTGGTAAACTCGGCTACTAAGATTCTCGTCGAAACACCAACCGAGAACTCACGGCGACGATGGAACACACACTTACACACCTCCTACACAAACCTCATCTTTTTCTCACCGAAACACAGGTGTCTGTGAGCACTGACAGCAGTCCCTTTTCTGTTTCCTTTTACATTTCCTCTTTCCTTTCCTTGTTTCTCTATTCGCAGTTTCAATCGAAAGCTGGCTGTTGTGTATATGTACGCAACGACATCACTTGCTCTCGTGCCTACGGTCTTGAATCTTATGAATATTTTACCATCTGGCTTCGGCTTCAATGTCCCTCTCTTACTAAATTTATCTGTGTTGTATATCTCTCAACTAACTCCTCAGACTATGTAAAATTATTCCACTACTTAACATAAAAAGTGGAGCACATCTCATCCCAATTTCCTTTGTAGAAATTTCCATTCTTGGTGATTTCAATGTTCATCATCAGCTTTGGCATCCATTTTCTTTCACTGACCAACCCGGTGAACAAGCCTACAACTTTTGAATGCTTGGTATGCTCCAATACCAAGAGCAGCTGGTACAGCACCTTACCCGTATTTCTGACCGCCTTGGAGACACGCCCAACATTTTTGATCTTCTCCTAACTACAAATCCTTCTGCTTACTCTTTGTAACCTTATTCTCCGTTGGGTTCCTCCGATCACAATCTTATATCTGCAACCTGTTATATCGCTCTGGTGCGGCCCCGGGACCCACTTAAGCGGAGGTGCTTTTGGCATTTCAACTCAGCCAAGTGGGAGAATCTAAGGCAGTAATATTCTGTGATTTTTCATGGAAGGATTATTGCCTCCATGTCAGAGACCCATCTCTTTGTGCAGATCGCATTACTGAGGTCATTGTTTCTGGCATGGAGGCAGACATTCCACACACTTTCTCTAATCCTAAATCCCGTCAACCTTGGTATAACTCTGCTTGTTCTCATAAGATAGTCATAGATAGAGAGGCGGCTCACAGACGGTACCGTAACCATGCATCTCCTGAAACTCATGCCCTCTATATTTTTGCTCGTAATCATGCCAAATCTTGTCTTCAACTTAACAAAAACATTTTATTCATAAAAAATGTCATTTTTTTCTGAATCAAACTCCTCTCGTGACTTCTGGCATCAAGCTTATAACATATGTAACAATTTCTCTTTTGCATCTTTCCCTCCTATGCTTCACCCAGATGGCTCCACAGCTGTCTCATCTATTTCTAAAGCTGAACTCTTCGCTCAAACCTTTGCTGAAAATTCCACTATGGTTGATGAAGGGCTTGTTCCTCCTTTTTTTCCATCCTATGACTATACTATGGCTTTTTTAAGATGGTTCGTAATGATGTTTTCTTTGCCCTTTCTGTCCTAGATCCTTGGAAGACTTACGATCCTGACGGAGTCCCTCCTATTGTTCTAAAAAAATATGTGAGTCTGTGCTTGCACCATGCCTGGTCAAACTTTTCCATCTTTGTCTATCTACTTTGACCTTTCCTTCTTATTTGACACGTAATCATCCCAGCGATACCCCATGATTCTGCGAAGTCACTTCTTACCAAAGGCATAGATTCGCCTCTTCAAATCGCTATTTAGTGTCCATGTCTCACAACCATAGAGTAAGACAGGGATCACAAGCGACTTGAAGATGCGGATCTTTGTCCTGCACAAGTACCGACAACGCCAAATACTCCTGCTGAGCGAGTCCATAACACCATGGGCTATGCCAATCCGCCGTAAGACTTCTTGACGTGACCCGCCGTCATTATGGAATGCGCTACCAAGGTATGTAAAACTCTCCAAGATCTCAATGCCCTCGCCGCAAGCATGAACAGACTGTACTGTTTCATCTAGTAAGCCTCCAATCACTTGGACCTTGGTCTTGAGCCAGGAGACCTCAAGTCCCAAAGGCTTTGCCTCCTCGTGCAGCGCCTCGAGAGCCATCACCAAGACCTCCAGCGACTCGGCAAAGATTACTGCATCATCGGCAAAAACAAGATCAGTGATCTTGGTGTTGCCGAGGGATTCTCCACAATCACTTTGATCTACAACTTTGCCCAATACCCAGTTTATACAAGTATTGAAAATGGATGGGGCAAGGACGCACCCTTGCCTCACTCCAGTATTAACAGGAAAGAAGCTGGATACACCTTCCCCACACTTCACAGCACTCTTAGTCCCAGAATCATCAAACCAATGGGGTGTTTTCAAAGCTAACGCCGCCAGATGTCTCTCGCGCTCTCACTTCTGCTTTTTAAGCCTGATTATCTATCATTTACTGTAAATTCCTTGTACTTCTTCGAGGCATATCAGAATTACCTTTCAATACAATAACTGAAAGTTCTTAATTAATAAAAATGTAGTTTATCATTTTCATTTTCTGCACTTGTTGAAAATATTGGCAAAACATTGTTTGAATACTTGAAAACTCAATCATTAAAAATCGTCTTTTCATGAAAACACTGCAAGTTCAAGCAGAATGGGGCTTAAGGAAGTATCTACTTGTATGTAAGCATGCGCTGAGTACCTGTTTTGAGTGTGTCAGTCTCTCTTTCGACGAACATTTAACCAAGAAACAGTGTGGCGTTCAGCACCTCCACATAAACCATCCCGAGGTCAGGACCTGATATCACTCACTTTGTTATTGTCCTCACACCGCGAGGGAGTCGAAGGGACTCAGCTGAGCTCCACCAGCACCTGCTGGCCGCCGCTCCCTTACCTCACATCCCTGATACTCCTAACCCCTCAACCCCAGAGGCTGTCATCTTATCATCACCCGCTTATCTCTTCACACTGTCTGTCCTCTACTGAAATATTCGCGGCATCCGCTCCCACATACCGGACTTTCGTCTCCTTATTTCGTACTCTGAGCTTCAAGTTCTCTGCCTCCGAGAACATTTTCTTATTTACCACCATATCCTGATTACTAATTACGATTTTGTTTCCTCTTCTTCTCTCCTTGACCTCCAGAAAACAACCCATGTTTCTCCAAACATCAATTTGGAGATTTGATTCTGCTCCCTCTACCGAACTCCTTGTCTTTTGATTGTCTTTAAAGACTCCTTGTTTCGCACTGACTTATTTAGTCTTCTTCCTCCAACAGATAAACCTGTTGACATAGGGTAAACCAGAAGACATAGGGTGATCAGAGGGAAGGGGATTGAGGTGGTGGAGGGGACAAGCTCCTAAATACAAGCTCCTGCTTGTATTTAGTAAACAAAAGTTTCAACTGTCTTGGATGCAGGATTGTCGCTGAGGTGCCAAGCACTTAAATTACTTCTTGGTTAAATATTCGTCGCAAGAGAGACTGACACACCCAAAACAGGTACTCAGCGAATGCTTAAATACAAGTAGATACTTCCTGAAGCCTCATTCTGCTTGAACGTGCAGTGTTTTCAAGAAAAGACGATTTTTAAAGATTGAGTTTTGAAGTATTCTGTTTTGCTAATATTTTCATCAAGTGCAGAAAATGAAAAGGATAAACTACATTTTTATTGAGAACTGTATCAGTTATTGTATCGAAGTGTAATTTTGATATGCCCCAAAAAAGTACAGGGAATTTACGGTAAATGATAGCTCATTCAGGCTTAAAGTGTAGAGGAAGTGAGAGCGCGAGAGACATCTGGTGGCCTTAGCTTTTCAGAATTTTCCTCATAGTCCTTGCAGGAATCCCGCGAAGTCGCACAAGATCCCAGAGTGACTCACGATGCAGTGAGTCAAACGCCTTCTTGAGATCAACATATGCTGCAAGCATCCCCTGTCGAAATTCACGTCGGCGTTCCACCGGTGCGAGCTTGGAGCTCATCAATCTAATATACTATAGGAGTAGCCGTGTGTCTGCCTGTCTGTCTGTCTGTCTGTCTGTTTCGGGTAGCCGAAACTGTATATTCAAATTTGATTAGAGTAGGCTCAAAAAATCGCAAATATATCGTAGGTGGTAAGCGGCTTCGTCCCGTGTCGATTGAATAATTTTGAAGGGGGGTTTTGGGCTACAAACAATTATATAAGTGTATAGATTACAGGAAGAAACGCTGCGGTAACGCCTAGCCGCATTTCCCTAATTCCGCAGACTCATGGACTTACCGTTTGTGTATTCACTTAGTTCACCTAGTTGTATTTAACAGGGCCTGAGCTACGGTCGTATGGCCCCGTTTCCATATCAACATTTTTTATCATTCATCCTTACTACTTAGTGTGGGCCGAAGCCACCACCCCGGGAGGCGGGTAACAAATCCCCGACTAACACCCGGTACCCATTCACTGCTGGTTGGACAGGGGCTCGGGTTTTAAGAAGACCGCCCGTCTGTCTTCGCTCCGCCCGGAGATCGAACCCGGGACTTCTCGGTTGTGAGCCAAGCGTACTAACCGCTACACTACGGAGTACCCAACTACGTGTGTGTGTGTGTGTGTGTGTGTGTGTGTGTGTGTGTGTGTGTGTGTGTGTGTGTGTGTGCATGCATGCATGCATGCATGCATGCATGTGTGTATGTGTGTGTGCATGCTACCGTGCGCGCGCGTGTGTGTGTGTGTGTGTGTACGTGTGTGTACGTGTGTGTGCATGTGTGTACATGTGTGTGTGTGCATGTGTGTGCGCATGTATGTATCACATTGTGTGCGTGTGTGTGTATGCATGTATCTGTGCATGTGTGCATGTGTGTGTGCATGTGTGCATGTGTGTGCATGTGTGTCCATGTGCATGTGTGTGCGTGTGTGTGCGTATGTGTGCGTGTGTGTGTGTGTTTGTGTGTGCATGCATGCATGGGTGTGTGTGTGCGTGCGTACGTGTGTGTGTGTGCGTTTGTGTTTGTGTATGTGTGCGTGTGTGTGTGTGTGTGTGTGTGTGTGTGTGTGTGTGTGTGTGTGTGTGTGTGTGTGTGTGTGCTTGGGGTCGATATTCTAATATACTCCACGCACGGCCAACTGTACGTCAGCCTGACAAGGGTTGGCTGTGCTGATGCCGTCGAAGTGTTGGCGCCCCGTGGAATTACACGGAACGTGGTCTACCCCGAGGCACTTTGACCAGTGACCAACGACAGCAACAACACGATTGGAGTTTGCACTCACATTGTTGTCTAATATAAACTACTGCTACAAACATCAATACATGGGTTCGAAGGGCCCACAAACACTTGTTATGACATAATCTATGGGTAATGCTGGGACTTCACACACCACACACACCCATCCCCTTGCTCAAGGGGGACATTAATCGCCCTAATTTCTCAGTAGAAAATCCCTGTGAATGAGCGGAACCGGAGATCGAACGCCGGACCACAGAATGGTACCGGATGTGCTAACCAACCGAGCCGTTCAGGCGGAGTGGCCCGTAGCCCGAGTGTATGTGTATTTAACTAGTTGTGATGTACGGGAAATGAGCTACACTCGTAGTGTCCCGTCTGCGTATCTTAACTGGTCAACTTTATCCTTAAACTCAGAGATACACTCTGCATATACAATAACGTTATCCAGGTCATTCCACAGATCAATACTCCGGTTTGGAAAACTGTATTTCATAATATCCTTTGTGCATCTTTTCATTTTTTCGTGCTTCCTTGTGGCCCGCACAAACATGTCCTTTTTGCCAATTCTCTCCAAGCTCGTTATTCCTCTAAACATCTCTGTTAGATCCCCTATTTTTCTTCTTTCTTCCAAAGATGGTAGTCCTAACTTGAAGAATATCTCCTCGTATGTCAACTCAGTCAGACTAGGAATCATCTTTGTTGCTGCTCTTTGTATTCTTTTGACCTTCTTTATATCTTTCTTCTTGTGTGGGGACCACACCACCATGGCATATTCTAGTTTAGGGCGGATCATGGCAACAAAGATTTTTTTCATCATATCCCCTCATCCATGTGAACAAATGATGCTCTGGTATTCATCAAGAGCTTATATGTGGCACCAAATATCATGTTAATGTGTTTCTCTGAAGATAGGTTGTCTAAAATTATTATTCCGAGGTCTTTCTTTCGCTTTAATAATAATCTCTGTTCTTAATTTGTAACTGTAACTTATCCTCTTTGTACTTCTTCCAAATTCTAAAATGTTGCAGTTTTTTGCATTAAATTACATTTTCCACTGCTGACTCCATTCATATATCTCATCCAAATCCTTCTTTAGTAATATGCAATCTTCCTCCTTTTCTATCTTTTTTAAAAGCTATGCATAATCCACAAATAAACTCGCATAACTTTTTATTCAATCTGCCATATCGTTAATCAAGAACATAATCGGTGCTAACACAGAGCCTTGCGTGTGTGTGCTTCGGCGTACTTGCTTCGGCGGTACATATACTAAAATTGGAACGATACAGAGAAGATTAGCAGGGCCCTGCTCAAGGATGACACGCAAAATCGTGAAATCGTGAAAAAAATCGTGTGTGTGTGTGTGTGTGTGTGTGTGTGTGTGTGTGTGTGTGTGTGTGTGTGTGTGTGTGTGTGTATTCATCTAGTTGTATTCATCTATAGTTGTATTTTACAGTGCCTGAGCTACACTCGTATGGTCCCGTCTACATATCTATATTTTATCATTCATCCTTAGTCTATAATAATATAAGCGAAAGTGTGTGTGTCTGTCTGTCTGTGTGTGTGTGTGTGTGTGTGTGTGTGTGTGTGTGTGTGTGTGTGTGTGTGTGTGTGTGTGTGTGTGTGTGTGTGTGTGTGTGTGTGTGTGTGGTATAGGTTCCGCCCCCCGTGGCGCAATCACCTCATATGGCACATTTTTGGAACCGGGTTGACCAGGGGAAGGCTTTAAGCCCATTTATGAGATGATTCGATCACTTTTTTTTTTCTTTTTTTTTAGCAGCCTATTAGCGATAATTGTGAGAAAAAAAAAGTGGGTTGCGAGAATTAGAGAGAACTGAAACTCGAGAAATGCCAGTGGTCGCTGGCAGTTTTAACTCAAAGGTTGGTCTAATGTGTTTTCCCTCCGCGACTAATATTTTTCATATATTAATTTCGCGATAAACATTGATGCACCGCATCTGAAAACCAAAAAATATAGTTCTTCTGTTGTTCTACTAATTATATGGATGACATGCATTACGATGGAACGTTCTATAATAGCAATTTAATGCAAATTACTCGCCTCGTGTAGCAAAGCTTAATATATTTTTTACATGTATATTGTGGCATGTAAAATTTGGGCGATGTTCACACTGTTTTCTAAGACAGTACTGCTGCGTCTGGCAAACGCTTGTCAAAATACAATAAGCAATGCCTTGGAAAAACGAAGAATAAGGAATGCCGAAATCGGCTTGCTGCTGCGACAATGTAGGTTATAATTGTGGAGGCGATACGCCGCGGCGGGGAGTGGTGGGCGGGGAGATTGTGGCGGGGAGATTGAATCAAAACATTGCCACTTCACGCGTCGACTCATTGCACTTCCAGGCTTTCTATCTGATTGATACACAATAATAACAGGAAAATATGACTGCCTAGGTAAAGATAACTTCTAAACATTCGTTATTGACTATATAATATCATAGAGTAGCATTTACCTCGCCTCCTCAACTATAACCTACTTGGTTATTTGGTTATATACAATGTTTTACAGAATCAGGCTTCTATACAATATACATATAGAAGAAAATCGTTCTTAATATTATACTTGTGTGTTTTAAGTGCAGTGGAATAAGCCCATATTTTTCTTTCAAGTTGACCAACTTTTCACCAAATTGTGAGTTAAAACTGCCAGCGACCACTGGCATTTCGGAGTTGCAGTTCTCTCTAATTGAGGAAACCTTGATGTAGGGTGATGGGTAATGGGTGAGTGAATGGGTGGGGTGATGGGTGTGGGGTGATGGGTGAGTGAATGGGTGGGGGGTGATGGGTTGGGGGTGATGGGTGATGGGTGAGGGAATAGGTGGGGGGTAATGGGTAATGGTAAATATAAGCGAAAGTGTGTCTGTCTGTCTTGTGTGTGTGTGTGTGTGTGTCTGGTATAGGTTCCGCCCCCCGTGGCGCAATCACCTCATATGGCACATTTTTGGAACCGGGTTGACCAGGGGAAGGTTTTAAGCCCAATTATGAGATGATCCGATCCCTTTTTTTTTTTTTTTTTTTAGCAGCCTATTAGCGATAATTGTGAAAAAAAAGTGGGTTGCGAGAATTGAGGAAACCTTGATGTAGGGTTAGGGTGATGGGTAATGGTGAGTGAATGGGTGGGGTGATGGGTAATGGGTGTGGGGTGATGGGTGAGTGAATGGTGGGGGGTGATGGGTGATGGGTGAGGGTATAGGTGGGGGGTGATGGGTAATGGTAAATATAAGCGAAAGTGTGTCTGTCTGTCTGTCTGTGTGTGTGTGTGTGTGTGTGTGTGTGTGTGTGTGTGTGTGTGTGTGTGTGTGTGTGTGTGTGTGTGTGTGTGTGTGTGTGTGTGTGTCTGGTATAGGTTCCGCCCCCCGTGGCGTAATCACCTCATATGGAACATTTTTGGAACCGGGTTGACCAGGGGAAGGTTTTAAGCCCAATTATGAGATGATCCGATCACTTTTTTTTTTTTTTTAGCAGCCTATTAGCGATAATTGTGAAAAAAAAGTGGGTTGCGAGAATTGAGGAAACCTTGATGTAGGGTGATGGGTAATGGTGAGTGAATGGGTGGGGTGATGGGTAATGGGTGTGGGGTGATGGGTGAGTGAATGGGTGGGGGGTGATGGGTTGGGGGTGATGGGTGATGGGTGAGGGAATAGGTGGGGGGTGATGGGTAATGGTAAATAGAAGCGAAAGTATGTCTGTCTGTCTGTCTGTGTGTGTGTGTGTGTCTGGTATAGGTTCCGCCCCCCGTGGCGCAATCACTTCATATGGCACATTTTTGGAACCGGGTTGACCAGGGGAAGGTTTTAAGCCCAATTATGAGATGATCCGATCACTTTTTTTTTTTTTTTAGCAGCCTATTAGCGATAATTGTGAAAAAAAAGTGGGTTGCGAGAATTGAGGAAACCTTGATGTAGGGTGATGGGTAATGGGTGAGTGAATGGGTGGGGTGATGGGTAATGGGTGTGGGGTGATGGGTGAGTGAATGGGTGGGGGGTGATGGGTTGGGGGTGATGGGTGATGGGTGAGGGAATAGGTGGGGGGTGATGGGTAATGGGTGAGTGAATGGGTGTGTGGTGATGGGTAATGGGTGAGTGAATGGGTGGGGGTTGATGGGTAATGGGTGAGTGAATGGGTGGGGGGTGATGGGTAATGGGTGAGTGAATGGGTGGGGGGTGATGGGTAATGGGTGAGTGAATGGGTGGGGGGAATACATACATTTCTACATCCATGATTTCAGGAAAGTTAGAAGGGGCTATCTGGAGAGTCCGTGTTTGGTGGGCCGAAGGCTCACCAAACACATGTGGTGGGCCGAAGGCCCACCACCAATAGCCCTCCGCAGGAGCTAGCCAAAAAGTCCGCCCGGAGGGCGGCTTTGCGGCTAGTGATTAATATTGGCCAAAACCACCACCACGGGAGGCGGGTCACAAACCCCCGGCTAACACCCGGTGTCGCGTGGGCAAGTGTCTGTTTACGAAAAGCAGTCCGTTTACTAACAAAGGCAAAGAAAACGGGCGTTGAGGGGAATACCTACTAATATTGACTTGATCAACAAAGGCATGTCCAGGCGTCTTACGACAACAAACCCGTCTTTATTTATCAACAGAAGGGTGGGGGGGTGACACGAAGTGGAACACTCGCCGACGTCGGCGAGAATTCCTATCGGCGACATTTATAGGTATGGTTTTAAGCATATATGATATATGAGGCCTTCAATGGACCCTACCCATAACTACGTCACGGTTTGTTTACATCGGTGCATTGTGGGGATAAGGCTGGGTCGCCGCGGGTGGACCTACGAAGGGAAAACTACGGCGATGGAAGAATTTCGAGTTATTTTGCGTGAAATTGATATTCCAGGTGCTATATTACTGTGCTCTGTTCTCGCTGACAACACTATAGAGAAGACCTGAGGTAATGGCTGATGTGCAGAGGCTTCTAAACCAAGAGTCATAACAGAGCCTCGTCAAAAGGTAAGCAACTGGTAGGTACGTAACGTGTCCCTACCACTTGCTTACTTCTTAATGAGACTCTGCTGTGACTGTTTTCCTGGTTTAGAAGCCTCTGCACATCAACCATCACCTCAGGTCTTCTCTATGTTGTCAGCGAGCACGGAAATATAGTACCTGGAATATCAATTTCGCCCAAAACAACTCGAAATTTTTTCAGTGTCGTAATCTTCTCTTTGTAGGTTGTATTTTGGATTTCTTCTGAGTCCAGAGACGTGTGAACCTGACGATCCTCACAGAATGATGACCGAAGTGTCGAGAACCCCCCAACCACCCGCTAGGAGGTTAGGTTAGATTTGGTTAGGTTAGGGTAGGTTAGATTTGGTTAGGTTTGGTTAGATTAGCTTAGGTTATATTTGGTTAGGTTAGGGTAATTTTGGTTTGGCAAATTTCTCTAGATATAAGGTAATTACCCTAGATCTAGGGAATTTGGTAAAATTCTAGTGTTTGCCCATACTCTCCCACTTCCCCCAAACACGTTTGGGGACCTGTGGGAATGCGGGGTTTTCGGATGGGGAACAAATTATGCGTCGGAAACACATAATTTAAGAGTTGTGTATGGGGGGTAAAATTCCCGGTATTATTCTAGTGCACGTTTGCCCATACTCCCCCTCTCCCACAAAACAAGCTTGGGGACCTGGGGGAATGCGGGATTTTGGGCTGGGGTACAAAATATGCGTCGCAACCACATAGTTTTTGAGTTAGGGGTGTTGTAAAAATTGCCTAGATCTAGGGAGAATTCATTGGATTTCTTCTGAGTCCAGAGACGTGTGAACCTGACGATCCTCACAGAATGATGACCGAAGTGTCGAGAACACCCCCAACTCAAACTACCGAAAACACCGCATTAAATATTAAACCCCACACATAAAATTCTAGTGTTTGCCCATACTCTCCCACTTCCTCCAAGTTTACCAAACAAGTTTGGGGACCTGTGGGAATGCGGGGTTTTCGGGTGGGGAACAAATTATGCATCGGAAACACATAATTTAAGAGTTGTGTATGGGGGGTAAAATTCCCTAGATCTAGGGTAATTACATTATATCTAGAGAAATTTGCCTAACCAAAATTAACCTAACCTAACCAAATATAACCTAAGCTAACCTAACCAAATCTAACCAAACCAAATATAACCTACCCTAACCTAACCAAATCTAACCTAACCTCCTAGCGGGGTGTTGGGGGTGTTGTCGACACTTCGGTCATCATTCTGTGAGGATCGTCAGGTTCACATGTCTCTGCACTCAGAAGAAATCCAAAGAATTTTCCCTAGATCTAGGCAATTTTTACAACACCCCTAACTCAAAAACTATGTGGTTGCGACGCATATTTTGAACCCCAGCCAAAAATCCCGCATTCCCCCAGGTCCCCAAGCTTGTTTTGTGGGAGAGGGGGAGTATGGGCAAACACTAGAATAATACCCTACTTATTATGAGAAAAGACAACAAAAGGAACTCAATTAATAAGGTATTTTAATACTATCATAACCATGAATATGTATAACCTACAAAGAGAAGACTACGACGATGAAAAAATTTCGAGTTGTTTTGGGCGAAATTGATATTCCAGGTGCTATATTTCCGTGCTCACTGACAACATAGAGAAGACCTGAGGTGATGGTTGATGTGCAGAGGCTTCTAAACCAGGAAAACAGTCACAGCAGAGTCTCATTAAGAAGTAAGCAAGTGGTAGGGACACGTTACGTACCTACCAGTTGCTTACCTGTTGACGAGGCTCTGTTATGACTCTGTTTTCTTGGTTTAGAAGCCTCTGCACATCAGCCATTACCTCAGGTCTTCTCTATAGTGTTGTCAGTGAGAACAGAGCACAGTAATATAGCACCTGGAATATCAATTTCGCGCAAAATAACTCGAAATTCTTCCATCGCCGTAGTTTTCCCTTCGTAGGTCCACCCGCGGCGACCCCGCCTTATCCCCACAATGCACCGATGTAAACAAACCGTGACGTAGTTATGTCTGGGGCCCATTGGCCAAGTGAGGCATATATGAGGCATTCAAGTGGTTAAGGCCCCATCTCCTTCTCACAGGACATTTGTTCGAAATTGAATGCCTCATATATCATATATGCTCAAAACCATACCTATAACTGTCGCCGATAGGAATTCTCGCCGACGTCGGCGAGTGTTCCACTTCGTGCCCCCCCCGCCCTTTTGTTGATAAATAAAGACGGGTTTGTTGTCGTAAGACGCATCTGGACATGCCTTTGTTGATCAAGTCAATATTAGTAAGTATTCCCCTCAACACCCGTTTTCTTTGCCTTTGTTAGTAAACGGACTGCTTTTCGTAAACAGACACTTGCCCCCGCGACACCGGTACCCATTCACTGCTGGGTGGACAGGGGCTCGGGTTTTAAGAAGGCCGCCCATCTCTCGTCGCTCTGCCCGGGGATTGAACCCGGGACTTCTCGGATGTGAGCCGAGCGTGCTACCACTACACTACGGAGTTCCCTACTACGTGTGTGTGTGTGTGTGTGTGTGTGTGTGTGTGTGTGTGTGTGTGGTGTGTGTGTGTGTGTGTGTGAAACCTATGTAGTATGTGAAAAAGAAAAATCTACTACTACTATAACTACTTAAACTCCTATTATAATGACTAATATGGTTACAACGATAATTATTAGCTACATTGACACCTTGATAATCCATTATTATCATCAATACCTTTATCATACATATTTTGTCTGGCAGGAAAGTACCTTGCCATTATTATGCGGTTCATGTCACACTGTAATGTCAACCACAGAGGTAAGGTGAAGCCACCCAGGTCTACTGAATGATAGTTAAGATGTCAAGGGACTAAGCAATGTGAGAAAGGGTTACCACAAGGGTTACCTACATAGCACCGCCCGAATATTTCATCAATTATATATATATATATATATATAATATATATATATATATATATATATAATATATATATATATATTATATATATATATATATATATATATATATATATATATATATATATATATATATATATATATATATATATATATATAATATATATATATATATATATATATATATATATATATGCATTATGCACTCAGTATGAGCGCATGCCTCCGGCCGAATATTTCATCAATTGGTTGCCATGGCAACAGTTGTCAATAGATTTCATCCAAAATTAAACCAGCTCTTCCTTATACCAAATAGACTTGGTATACCGAGTTTGGTCCAAATATATTCGTAACTTTTCGAGAAGTCCTGTACAAACAGACAGACAGACAGATCGGGGTGAAAACATAACCCCTCCAACTTCGTTGGCGGAGGTAATTAGTAAAATTACAAAGCCTTTATCTAACTTGTGTCGAAATATATATCGGTACAGGTGTAGCGGGCCAATCCGTTAACCAGACAATTCATTAACTACCACGACTAAGCACGTGCGGCACATGACGACACACAGGAAAACATTGCCAACGCCCCCCGGATCAGAACATTACCATCATATTCGCTTGTTTAATCTAAATAATTCTACAAAACTTTACCCAAACCTATCCTAAACCTAACCTAACCTAAATCATACCTAAAAAGATTAAATATATATTTAACCTAACCTAGCTATTAGTATTAACATATAAAAATAAGTGGTTTAATTTAGGTGAAGTTTAAGGTTTGGATTAGGTCTGATTTAGGTTAGGTTAGGTTAGGTTTAGGTTAGGTTTGGGTTAGGTTTTATTAAGTTGGGTCTAAGTTTATTAAGTTTAAGAGTTATTTAGGTTAAATACGCGAATTTGGTGGTAATGTTCTCGTCCCGGGGGCGTGGCCACTGTTTTCCTGTGTGACGTTATCTGCCGCGGGTGCGGAGTCGTGGCAGTTAATGAAATGGTCTGGTTAATGGATTGGCCCGTTACGCCGGCGTCAAAAAGGCAGATGATTCCACTTTTCCTTAATGGTGGGGGAGATTTGCCTTCTCCAGCATATTAAATATTTCTTCTTATGGAGAAGGCAAGCATTATTCATGAGATATAAAATTATTTCAAATTTTAAGAACAAGATTTTAACCTTTTAAGGTATTTATACCTTTTCAAAGTATCCCATTTCCTTTTATGCAATATAAGTTTGAAGGAAATAATTACCTCAATTATAATAGAAACCAGGAATTACTGATAAGAAGAGAAAAATGAAATGTAAGGTGATAGAGTAGGTGGATGATGATGATGATTATGAATATGAGCGGGAGGAGGAGGAAAGGGAGGAGGAAAAGAAGAAGGAGGACGAGGACGAGGAGGAGGATGAAAAAAGTTAGTGATAACAAGAAATACAGGAAAATAATTTTTTTCTTTCATTGATAGTCCCATGTTAAGTCCTCAATTCTAAGCACTACGTTAATAAAAGTTATACCTAACCAATAGATGCGTAAATGAATATTCAACGGCTGGTAATGTCCCAAGCTGTAATCGTTACAAAAGAAAAAAATAAGGAAACTCTCTAGATATCAACACAATTCTATTTGGTAAATACTAGCAGTATATTTTTACTTTACTTTCTTTTTAGCAATACATACGTATCATTTGACAAAAATACAAAGTCAATTTGTAGCTAATTTGTGGAAGTAGTGTAAAGCCCCCTTCACCTTGTGCCGACTCTGGGCCACGATAAGCCACGACTCTAGGGTACACGAGGTATTGGCTATTGATGTGAAATGAATCGTGCGTGGTTTGAAAGAGGTTTAGCGATCGCCGGATGCTGAGCGGACGTCAAAGCGGGGTGTGGAGTCAGGAGGGGACGCGTGAAAAAGTATTCCTTGGAATACTTTAACGACGATGGTCAGCAAGGGTCTGGACCAACGGTAATTTCCGGTTGAGGTCTAAAGAAGGTCGGCGACAGTCGTTAAGACTGTCCCAGACAGTCTTGGCCTGTCTTCAGACAGTCGCGAAGACTGTCGGGGTCATTTTTCAAATATTGATAGTTTCCTGTCGACATAGTCGTCGGTGCCGACTACCTAAGACTAATACTGGACTGTCATGACGGCAGTCCTCGTCTAATGAAGGACGTTCGTGACGACTGTCGGCTCGGAAATATCGGCTAACACCTTGTCAGGATGTTGGCTAAAGTATCCTTGTGAAGGGAAATTTTTGTTAAAATCGGCGACAGTACCCAAATACTGGGCAGATGTCTGCGGCCAAACTATCCTTTTGAATACAAATCTGGGTAATTCGGCGACAGTTGGCAAGGCTGCCACCAAGACAGTCGGGAAGAATATAGGGAAGACCGTCGGCTAACTCCTTGGCAACTGTTGGCCAACTGGTCGGCTAACCACTTCACAGACAGTCTTGCCGACAGTCGGCGACCGTCTGCATTACTGTCGTCAAGACCGTCAGCAACTGTCGGCCAATCGGTCGGCAGAGTCGTGGTTGTTGTAGACATGGCGCCAGTTCAAAAAATGACCGTTGAGACACGTCTTGAGAGTAGTTGCCAGCAACTCGCCAACATGCTGGCATCTAGTTGGACGAATGTCCCAGACAGGCGACGACCGTCGGCAATCATACTCGCCGACACCAAGACACCAAAAAAACATCCCCCCATTCTTGGAGCGTTGGAGCCGACTTTTCAAGTCCGCAAGTCGCTGGGTTGTCGTAGCCCAGAGTCGGCACAGTGTGAACGGAGCTTAACCTTATTATATATATGTGGACATTGTAGTATATATCAGTTACAACTATGAGTTCAAATCTTCTACAAACAATTTTTTTTATGAAACTGTATTCAGATGTGAATGAATACTGCAATAGACTATTAATTAAAAAAACTAATTATCGTGACCTCATGAAAAACTTGAATATACTGATTGGTATATGGGAAAGGAAATGTTTATTTATCGGTTGTTATTGGAAAATAATTAATATATCAATGCATACTTTTCACACTACGTAGTTACAATACATCCTTTCCACACATTTAATTCCCGCTTTTCGCGTGATTCTATTCACATAAATAGTTGCATCCTGTGATTTTGTGGAACTGGACATGAGGTGCAAAACATTAATCACATATGACGATTACATGATCGCAAAAAATGTATAATACTAATAAATAAATAGCTAACTATGAAAGCTTGACGGTTAGAAATAATTTTTCATTTGCGAATGATTTCTTGATATGAATGATATTTGAGAGAAAAGAAAAATGCCTCAGTAACAATATAAAATCAGATACGGAACTGCCCACAATAAACTCGAGATAAAACATAAGCATTCTCAATAAGGGTTATAGATTTCATTTAAACATCAGAAAAGTTAATTATTAAGATTTTTATGAGGTATGGAATCTGTTACTTTGAGCGAGATGCTTTAAAAACTTAAAGCATTGCTAGATCATTCGAGTTATCAGCGTTTGTATTTCATGATCTCAGCCGCCAGATGTCCATAGTGTCGTCTCTCAGAAATGTGGACAAGGTGCTTTAGAGTAATCAGTTTCGCATTTTTATTCTTATTGTTTATCAGTTAATGCTGTATTTCAATGAAGTTTATATTTTCCAATGTATATGAGAATATGCATAGTCTAATATTAATAAAAGAATTTCATCGTTGAGTGAAAACTACAAAATTTAGAAGAAAATTTACCAAATACCAATATAGAGCCCTTTTACACATGTTAAAACAGTCAGTTCTTACAGAAATGCCAATGCATGCACCAAGAAACTATATATCAAGCCAAATCATGTAAGGAACACACATGTCAGTGTCTGTAACTATTGAAATAATGGCATACATTATGACATGGTGGCATCTTAAGCAGAAGCCTGTCACGCGGCCTGGCGCACGATTATCATTTTAAGCTGTGAGCGCGGGTCGTCAACAATACGAGTACGATGACTGTTTGTGGGTGCTGTGGCAGACTGCAACTCTGATTCAAGAAAAGAAGTAGAAAAACATCCATGTATGACTGAAGTTAAAGGCTGGGTAATATTTTTTTCAGCTAAGAAAGAACCAAAACGAAGAAAGCTCGGAAAATAGATGTAGACCATGCAGGTTATAATAGGAGGATGCGGCATGCCGCGCATTTCCTGTGTTATCGGGTGAAGCCGCCCGCCCCGCCCCAATGCGGGGAGATTGACTCAAAAGTGCGATTATTGCGTCGACTCATTGCACTTTCAGGCTTTCTATCTAATTGATTCACAAAAATAAATGAAAAATATGACTGCCTAGGTATAGTTAACATCTAGACATTCTTTACTGACTATATATATATATATATATATATATATTAGAATTATATATATATATATATATATATATATATATATATATATATATATATATATATATATATATATATATATATATATCATAGAATAACATTCCTATCGCCGCATTATTCAAGGAAGTAACACGGTCTTGTTTTGTACACCGCACAAATATGCACTGGTTTTCTTGAAAAAATCTGAAAATTTGCATTATTTCCTAATTAAAGTACATTTCAAATGTATAAGGATCAATACTGTGCATATTAAACATAAAGAAAATACTTCACACAGGGTAAAGTGCCCTCCAAAGTTGTTGCTAACATAACCAGTCAGATAGGATGGCGAGTCACCTCCGCTCGCCTCCTTTCTTATAACCTACTAGATGTAGATGGGGTGGAGGATGGAAGAGACTTGCAGTTATCGTACTGATCATTTAATTGAAAGATTATATATATATTACCCAACCTACAGAAAAAGAAAGAGAAAAACACACTGGTCAAAAGTATATATTGTATTGAGAGATTTAAAGTTGTCCACATTTTGTTTTCTAACCGGAGAACAGCACTAAGGACATCTGGCGGCTGAGACCATGAAATACAAGCGTTGATAACTCGAATTCCCTCTGCCAACGGCGATCGCCAGAGATTTGGCTGACAAAATCCCTTTATATTTCGGGATGTAAAAAACAAGTACAGAAAGAACTTATGAGAATATCTGGGCATACTTAGAGGAAATATTATCAGGTGTGATGAACTTATTGCAGTAGTCTTAAAATAAAATGAGAGTATGTTGATAAAAAAACAAATGTCGCTCACATTCTGCGATAGATCTTAACCCAAAATTATAAGTAAGAATGGTTCCTAGACACTCGGTACTTTTTTTAAGTTTCAGCTCCCACTAAAGGCCGGTTCCCACTAGCCCGCTTCTACGGCCGCCGTTGCCGTACACCGCCCAACAATGACGTCACCATCATCACCGCTTGAGTGGTATTTGTGGTAACTGGGCACAGTTTGCACCTCCGCTCGAGCGGACACCGCCGAGCGGGAGAGATGACTTGATTTTAACTTTGTACGGCAGCCGTACAGCGGTACGGCGGTGCGGTTGACTTTTTTGTGACGTCATTGTGACGTCATTGTTGTTCATTGTTGTTGTACGGCGGCCGTACAAGCGGGCTAGTGGGAACCGGCCTTTACACGTAATCGTACTCTCCTTACCAATTTTGCATTGTTCTTATGATTTTCCATCGCCATTGATCCTTGAAATGCATGTGATAGTCACTTTTTATCATTCATATGCAGTAACTTTTTGACTTGCCATCTAGTTTCATCAATGCTGCTGTAGTACTCTCGTAGAAATATGACACCAGATTTTGCTTTAATAGTCAATATATACAAAGTAGGCATTCATGAGCAAAACAATCCTCTGTAGACCAGACTATAGACTATATTGATAGATGCATTTCTGAGTCGATAAACTTTTCAAAATTAGGCTGACAAAAAATCAGTTTCAGGTTTTCTCATTCAGTAGAGGTCTAAATATCAATAGGGACTCTGCTTAATCTGAGCAGACAGATCAGGACAGGGATGCTCGAAAATCCCTCGTAAGGGACAACTTACGAGTGTATGGCTACAATAACCTTACGAGGGTGGGCTGAGGGAGATGCTTGTATCGAGCAGTCACTCCCGTACGGTTATCGGTGGCCTCTGGGTGGGGAATATTAGGGATATTCTAGGGATTTGTGTGGGGAAATTCTGCTGACCAATCACAGAGCAGCGCCTCGCATGACGCGGCTTTATCTAGCCAATCATCATGCTCTCAGCTGTCAGGGAGCCCGATAAATAAATTTAAAAACTTCAAATGCCGCTGTTTTGCTAAAATCGGCCCATTTCGGAAATCGTCCCGCGGACGCTTATTTAACCTAAATAAAATAACTCTACAAAACTTAACCCAAACCTATCATAAACCTTACCTAAGCTAAACCAGACCTAAACATAGCTTAAATATAACTTAACACAAACCTTAAAGTAATCGTCCAGACCATTTCATCATTCCTGATTTAATGCAATCAAATCATAGCCATTAACGAGTATATAAACAATACGTCGTCACTTTTTGTATCCAGTCAGCCGTTTTTAAATAATCCGCAATCAAAATCTGCAAATTCCCCGAGTTTTCAAAACGCTCTCAAGGTTTGCAGACGCTCAGGCTCAGGCTCGGTGACGTTGCATCAGGGAGGCTCATCTTCCCGCGCTGATCAGAGAGGCACGTAAACACAGAGATAAATATAGTACTTGAAGATATTTGGGTGTTTCTGATAGATTTGTTTTGCTATATGCCATATGCATGCATCCTTTATGGGTGCAGCAAGACAGCTGTGCCTTTCGAGAAAAGTTTGCACACGGAAAGGAGTGGCATGTGTAGGGTGATACACGCCTATAGTGTGTTGGGGCGAGCAGTTGTGTTGAGAAACGGTGTGTAGTGAGGGTACACATCGGGTGAAAGACTGGGTGAGAGTGTGCAGCGCGACTAGTCGCCTACCCAGTGTGTGGGTTGGGACGACGAGTGTGAGGTGAGCCTGTGTACACGGGTGTGCTGGACAAAGGCGGCGCCCCCCCCCCCCCGTAAGACAGTGACTCAAGTCCAACACCATACCAGACCAGGTGGCCCTGTTAGACAGGGACGCCAGGACTGGCAGCAGCGGTGGACCACCACGACTGTGAGGCTTTGCCTCTTAACAAGACCAAGTAAACCAAGAGTGGGCGTGCCCTGTGGTGAGAGACCCTGTGGTGGTGTGGCTGTCACACTTTCTGCCTTCCCGCCCGCATATTTTCCAACTCTATGCTGTAGTTAATGCTAGTATGTGGTTTCCGAGTAATGACGTTTGACTGTAGCTCCAAAACTAACCATAGGATTTTCTCGAAAGTACCTTCATTGTGATTCCCACACACACATGGTTTAATTTTATTTACCAATCCATGTTTTGGAGAAGTGCCAGGTCCTCCTGCTGAACCTCAGGCTCTGCTAACACCTGTTCATCCACCTCGTACTCGGGCTCAAACATATAGGATCCCATGACAATCTGAGGTTCGTTTTCCTTAGTATACGCGACCAGCGTCATTTCTTTCGGTGTCAGATTGAGCATCGTACTCTAAATCTGTCACAGCGACAGATTCACTGTCTGACACCGAAGTACAATCGCTCATCATAACATTTGCCGACAGGTGTCAGACAGAGTGTCTGCGGGCGTCCCTGTTCTGACGTCATCAATAACAGTCGTAGCCCTGTTGGAGGGAAGATTTTTTTTTCGCGCTTTTTACAAAAGTCGTGTTTTTACGGAAATAAGGCCTGGAAATCAATTATTTTTGGTGGATTAGGTGTTTTGAATGTACATTCAACATAATTCGGCAAAAAAAAAATGGGTCTGGATGATTACTTTAAAACTATGTTTGCCGGTGTTGAACTAAGATCGGACGATTTCCGAAATAGGGCCAATTTTAGCACAACACCGCCAGAATGTTACGATAATATATAGCCGCCATATTAGCCTTTCAGCATATTCTTCTGCTGAATACTACAGAGGCGTACCCAGGGTATACCTTGATGCGCTGATCATAGGTTCGAGTCCAGCGTGCCCGAAATTAGCATTATAGGCCACTGCTGGCCCGCTCCGTACCTCCCTGCGGTATTCGTGGCCGCGGCGGTCTCTGTTATAGTGGATGAGAACTGCGCGTTCGCTCTTTAGGTCAGACAAGACACACCTCACTCTTGACACACGTGACAATTGTGTGCAAGGATAGTATAACTTTATAATATCCTTGCTTGTGTGTGTACGTGCGTTTGTACGTCAGACATTTGATACCAGTTCAGTTCAGTTCAGTTGTTGATACCACCACCACCGACCGCATCATTATAGCCGTAGCGGCCAAACTTGTATGATGAACTATACGTTTTGATTCAAGAAGTCGACCGATATATATATTTAATACATTAGGTTTGCCCTAATATGAATTTATTACAAGTATAGGTATTGTATGTTAAATATGATATATATGGAGTCAATGACGCAATAAACACATCACATTTCAAACAGGCAAGCATGAAATGGCTCTATAATACACAATAAACATAAAATATAGTGATACAATTTGTAATTTATTGTTTGTTGATGTCTTGTCGCTTCAAATTTCACTCCCTTAGGGAGTTAAGGGTGGTCCCGAGCACCCTTAGCCTCGCGGTCCCGTAGCGAGTGAGAAAACGGTTTGAGCATCACCCGTAGAGGCGCTACGAGATAAAAGTCCCTTAGGGTAATACTTCCGGTCCCGTAACTCTTTCGAGCATCTCCCCCCAGAGCCATGGCAGCCATGTGACTGACCAAATTCAAGAAAATAATGTAATAATGAAAGCATGCTAAAGAAGAAGGCATTTCAATAGATTTATGTGGACTAGCTTGCGGAAGCCCTTCGGTGTTATGTTAGTTCTTGCGATCACATCATATTATAGATCACAGCCATGAATTTATGTTTTGCCAATGTGCAAAGTAATATATTGTGAACCCTTTTTTAGCAAATAAACCCATAGAAAAGAATATTTAAATAGTATGTAATGCACGATATTAACAGAGTTTGCAATTCTACAGATATATCAATAATTACTGACACTTTCGCAAAAAAAAAATAGCAGTAAGTTTAAAAGTAGTTAAATATAATAATATAGTAAAGCCTTAAGCGTTTATATAATTTCTTATAAGTTATGGGAGCTATGGAGTTTTATATATAATTAGTTAATTATTTATAGCTAATCAGCCATCTATATTGCTAAACTACCATATTACATCAAGTAAGTAAATCTAGACCACCAAATACGATAAAATTATAGTGTCCCGGGGTAACTGGTTCTCACCCACCACAGCAGACTAAGGGCTAATTCGACGGAGAGGAGCACCGAAGCCACGCGCAGCATAGCGTATGCCCCATCTTTACCTTATATATAAGATTCATTAGATAAAACAATGATAAGATACATATAATATTGATCAGATAAAACAAAGATAACACATAAAATATTGATTAGATAAATTATGATTACTTACTCTGATGTCTTGAATTTCTTGTCACAAATCAGGGCTTTGATTGATACCTTGTTGAGACAGTATTCCAACTCTCTGGGTTTATATGCTGGATTGACGTGAACCTAAATACAGAGAAAAAGGTTTCTTGTTACAAACCTCACTTTAGCATATTACACGTTGGATAAAGAATATTCATGAATGAAAATATATATATTGATTCACATTTATTCCAAAAAATTTATAAATTTCATAGAAATTACTTCATTGAAAAATATAAAAGAACATCAACAGCTTTGTTATCTAGTAAACCATTCTAGATATACAATCACATACTATGATAGTATTGCATAAATCAAGAAAATGTAAAAAAAAGTGCAATATTCGAAGAAATGAAAACATTAAGACCGAACACTATTAACAGAATATACTCATTTTGAGGAACCATAGGAAACTCGCTTTGCTTATACCGAAACTTACACTAATCATTCCACTCTCAATCGATAAAAAGTGGCCTGGAAGTACTAGCTAGGGGCCTAAGGGTCAAAATATTTACACGTCGGACAAAAGCACCAAACTTATTTTGTGGCTAGGGTAGGTCATAGTAATCAATTTCAGAAGGGGTGCCTTGTGATATTAACTTCTGGTGTCCGCCATTTTGGATTTTTCAAAATTGATGCCAGTGAAAATGACTATTTGTACTTTCTGCCATAACTTTTGTTCTACTTGAGATATGTTAATGATTTTGGTGTCAAATCTCATGTCAAATCTCATGTTTTTGGGGTTAAGGAATTTAATTATGAAGTGCTTTTATCGTTTAGGTGAATAATTAGTCTTTTTTTTTCATTTATTAAAAAATACAGGAAAATCCAATATTGTAAAATTGCCATACTTTAATAGCATACATCTTCAATATACAAGCCGCCATTATATTTTTTTCAGCATTCAGAATCATAATCATAATTACTTACGCAAGCACACAATGAAGTACACTTAAGACCGGCTTCATGGCATCTGCATGTATTGTAGCACTTTGGCAAAGCTTTGCAACCACACCGTAAGACCTCCCAGACCTCCCTGCATGTTTTAGCTGCTACAGGCAGATCTGTCCAATGTGGTTTCCAGCCAATTTCGTTCTTTCTTCACCCAAATTGTTCTGGTGACTATTTCTGAATCAGGGATGTACCCTGATTACCATGAGTACCATGGATTGATGTTGTACCACACACTTGATTGAAATACAGCTCGCCTGACGTGCTGAAGAAATTCTTCCTGTCTTATACCAGACAGAAGCAAAGTTCCAATTGACGAAAAAAACACAACAACAATCCAATTTGTATTGATTATATTATCCATGGCAGTCATAAATACATACCAGTGATGGTGGTAGAAAATCTATTTGCTTCCCCTTCTGGCAGAAAATTTCTCTAATCTGATCGTTGACAGATTCAAAGTCTGTTGATGGCTCGTACATAAGGCAGACAACAAGGCGCTCAACACATCTGAATAACCTTGATGATTCATCCACATGCAGAAATTGGGCATTGGCAGGGATAGAAAACGCTTCTGTTGCCTCATTAAACGTCCGCCATGTTTTCCATAATCCTTTCTTCCCGTGTCGCAGAAACTGTGAAGTGGTGTCTGATCCTGTCAGCGCATGGAAAAATAGCATTGCAACGCACATTTGGGGGCCCCAGTGATCGTAGATAGTGTTGATGTGGTAGTACCGAAACGTTTTCCTAGGCCCAAATCCGACCCTGACATCATTATCAGGGTAACATCAATGGTTTGGAAATGCGTTTCTGTTAGTATAAAAACCACATATGTGTCTACCGTAGTGACAAGGATTGAAGTAAATCCAGCACCAAGAATATCTTGAATGTGAGCTATCTTAGTATCTGCTTCTTCATGTCCTGTTACATCGATGTTTGCTGACATTTGACCAAGAAACGCAACATTGCCACCTGAAAAACAGGCAGGATATGTAGACATAAAAAACAATAGTCATGCACACAGGATGAAACCCGGGACACAATTTTTTGGAATCGCAAGCTTAAGGAAGTACTCCCACCCATCATGATTGGGGTGTCATCTTTCACGACTGGACAGTATTCTGATTTATTCTACACACAACATATAAAGAAAGCCCCATCGTCTGCATTGTGTCTACGTGTGTGTGTATTGGACAGCATTTTCGTAAGTATGTACAAGTACATTATGAGTATTCAGTTTGACTTTTCAAAGGACAGGAAATAAGGCTAAAGACTTAGCGTAATATTCCCTTACCACTCGTGATATGCAGTTATTTTCCAGCAGTCACTGTGCATTTGGAAACCACGGTGAGAAGCTGGAACAGTTCTCTTCCTTATTCTTAGAGTTGCCAAGGAAGTAGGGAGTTTACTGGTAGCTTTGTGGTGGTGCTGACTTTCCTTCCGTTTTGTCCATGTAGAAATGGGTCAAATTCATAATTACATGCTTTAAAACATCAAAAGTTCAAAAGACATTTTCAATGCCTCTATGCTTGATTAAGAAACCTATTCACGTTCATTTGTCATTCATATCTCAATATAATTTAACGAGATTTAACATTATTTACCGGAATAATTAAATTAATTACATAATATATTTAAACGATTGTACAAAATTGATGTAGTAAACTTTGTCCATTTAGCAGGATTGTACTCAAATGAATTTCAACTTGAGCCACATCAGTCATATAATGAAGAACCGAACACGTTATTGATGGTATACAAACTAGTATAACTTTTTCTCATTAAGCATATTTGGAGTCTTTATTGTCATGTTCTAACTTAATTTTACTTTATAATGTCCTACCTATTCCTCGGTGCAGTCTTGTTTCTCCTTTCAAGCTGTCTTCATCATAGGAGTCCAATATGACATCCAGTCTGTCACAGTGTCACATGTGGCCAACTGTCAATCTATCCAGGGAAGGAACACCATTTCCGCATGCTCTTGAAATGTGCGAGCTTAAATTGTTGAAAGACTCTGAACCAGTGTTGCGCCATCTACAATCACAACATCGAATCGTACTGGAGGATTAGGAATTCTTCCTGTATCGATGCACTCCACGAGGTCTGATTTTTTGGTTGGAAGGCGGAGTTCACCATTATCAGAAAATTATGGTGGATACAGCGCATTCTCATGTCGGACAAACTCATCCGTGTCTGCTGTGGGAACTTGACATGAAATGTACATTCAGCTGAAAAGGCTGCAGTCTTGTTTCATATTAGTAAGACCTTCCTGGAGTTTGCTGGGAGCTTTTCTCGGGAGTCTTGAACAAAGGAAAATTGTTATGTTTGATTGCCGCGTGAATCGAAATGTCCCTTTTGTCTAAAACTGTGGGTTTTTTAAACATTTCAATTTTCAAATTGAAAAAAAAACTTTTGAATTTTCTCTTTCCCAACTCTTTTGATATTCAAGACGGTGTCAGCAATTGCAGAAAAGCACTGGCGATTATGCAGCGTCATGAGTTCTGGTCCTTTTTCGAGAAATGGATTGCACTCCACTTTTATTTTCTCTGCCAGCTTCACAACATCTTCCCTGAAGGTCTTTTGGTGACTAGCAGCAGCTTCCAGGTGCTCGGTAGCTTTGATTTCCTCTACATTTTATTCGAAATCCATGACAAGTCTGGCTTGTTCAAGAACTGCAACCATCAACTTTTTGAATGCCCCTGGGTTTTCGGTCAATCTTACAGCTCCACCGCTGCCTTTTACAATAGCGTTGTGCTGTTCATGGAACTGATCCAGTGGCATGGATGAGAATTGCCGTGATGTTTTAGTAAACGTCCACTCTTGCGTCAACTCATCAATGAGGTTTTCTGGAAGGTTCTCCAGGTTGCTGATGTGTACATCAGAGAACGATGGAGAACTGGAACCTGGAGAACGAAATAATGTTTTTTTCTTCAAATATATAGAATCTTATTATTTATTGTAATTATAAACCAATTGTATTAACATTTTACTAGCATAATCATGTTCCTTGACCCTTAAAACATGGGATTTGACACCAAAATCCTTAAAATATCTCAAGTAGAACAGAAGTTATGGCAGAGAGTGCAAATATGGACTTTTGGGGCGGCCTTTTCAAAATAAAATTCAATATGGCGCTACTGGAAGTTAATATCACAGGGCACCCCTTCTGAAATCAAGTACTATGACCTACCCTAGCCACAAAAAATGTTGGACCTTTTGTCCGCCGTGTTAATATTTTGGTGTTATTTTTACCATAAAGCCCGTAGCTGTAAATGACTATCAAATACTCTAAGAATGGTATATAATTTATACCACAAATTTTGATTGAGTTTGTAATACACACACACACACACACACACACACACACACACACACACACACACACATACAAGTAACACACACACACACACACACACACACACACACACACACACACACACATATAGTGTATATATATATATATATATATATATATATATATATATATATATATATATATATATATATATATATATATATATATATATATATATATATATATATATATATATATATATTTTATATATATATATATTTTTTAATATATTATTATATAATTGAGGATAAGGTGGTTTGAATTTGCAGAGCGACTCCCTAGTTCGCAAATGTTAATTTGTTGTTGTTCTACTATCGATGTTGATTGCGGATGATGTGTGTCTTGATAGATATGTACAGGGACATAGTTGCATTTTGACAGAGCTGTACATGGTGTTGCTGGTACATAAGTACAACAATTTGTGAGTTATGATAGATCACCATCCTGGTGATAACATCAGGTGATGTTGGCCAGGCAAGAACCGACCCTAAATGATTTTTCAGGTATATTAGACAAAAACTAGGGATTTAGTGGGACCGTTAAGGATAGGGCAGGGTGAGATTGTAAGTTCGGATGATGATATGTGTAAAATTTTAAATGATTATTTCTTAAATGTTTTTACTCAGGCGGATATGACGATACATGATAGTGGACAGATGTTTAAAGGAACCGATTATGATAATCTCAAATATATTGTGATAACTAGGGAAATGATAGACGAGGGTATAGATAGAATGAAGAATTTTAAGTCACCAGAATCAGAAGAAGTTTATCCCAGAGTATTAAAAGAATGCAAAGAGGTTGTTAGTGAGTCGTTAGTGCACATTTTTAGGAAATCGGTTGATATAGTTGAAGTGCCGTTAATGTGGAGGAAAGAAAATGTAGTCCCCATATTTAAGAAGGGTGATAGAGGACTAATGTCAAATTATCGACCCATTCATTAGTCTACCGCCAGTGGTAGGTAAATTATAATTATTGGAATATGTCATTGCAAAAAAACACCAGAGAGCATTTAGAAAAACATAATTTCGTCAATGATGCACAACATGAATTCACCAAAGGTAGGTCATGTCTCACCAATTTATTGAGTGAGATAGGAAAGTTTATGAGACAGCAAATAATGATAAGGATTATGATATAATATACCTGGACTTTAGTTAGGCATTCGGTAAGGTACCACACGAGAGACTCTTAAATAAGGTAAAGGCTCATGGAATAGATGGGAAGGTTCTTCGTTGGATCAGAGCTTGGCTAAGTGATAGGCAACACAGGGTTACAATTAAAGGTTCTAAATCTGAATGGGGGCAGGTGACAAGTGGGGTTCCACAAGGGTCTGTTTTGGGTCCATTACTATTTTTTATTTACATCAACGACTTGGATAGTGGGATTAGCAGTGATATCAGCAAGTTTGTTGATGATACTTAGGTAGGTAGGATTATTGGATCACAGTCTGATGTAAACATATTGCAGGGAGACTTAGATAAATTTAATGAGTGGGTAGTCAGGTGGCAGATGGAGTTTGAAATTGATAAGTGCAGCGTTATGAATGTTGGTAAAAAAAAACCTGGTAATAGATACACCATACGCAATGTATCGCTGAAAAGATCAGAAGGTGAGAAAGATCTGGGAGTGAGGGTGAGCTCAGACCTCCGACCTAGGAAACAATGTATTGAGGCTAGGTATAAAGCTAATAGGGTGTTAGGGTTCATTACCAGAAGTGTTAAAAGTAGAAGTACTGAGGTTATTTTAAAGCTATATTTGGCTCTTGTCAAACCTCACCTAGAATATGCGGTTCAGTAATGGTCTCATTCGCGCGCCCACACGCCCTCCTGCGGCTTGTCACCCGTGCCAAAGCCTTCTCTATGTAATAGATTGAGACGGCCTTGCCCGTGCCCGCCAACCTTGGCTGGTCTCTCTGAACGACCGCCACCCACTCTTCAGCCCTCATCTCTCCTTCCTTGGCTTGGCAGTGCTTTCAGTTGGTTTGGTTTTAGATAACTGCAGAATGTTTATCGCCTCACTAGTTGTTCGCCAGTGCGTAGCTTCAGCGTGTCTTTGACGGGAGTCGATGTCCTTCTTCTTTATGTGTCTGCATTGGCACTGGTGTGTAAGTTACGCGTTCTTACGCGTTCATTTGGTCATAATTTTCTACTTTGGTATACTGTTTTCAAGACCTTTGATACGGGTTCATTTGGTCAAGATTTCCACTGATATTATATAAGTTTTTTTCACGACCTTAGATCTGGATCTGGAATCTTTTGGTCATAATTACCACTTTTGATATTGTATACGTTTTCTGAAGATCATTGATTTATTTTTGCGTATTTTTGTCATATTTTTGGTTCCCATGTTTATATTTTGCTTAGGTGTTCCGTTTATTTTCAGTCCACGTCTTGCCTATGTGCTAGAGTGGTTAACTCACATATAAAAGTATGCCAACTTTAAACCACTTTGGCGTGGTTTCTTTCTTTATGATTTTGTCTGATTATCTTAGGTATATTCTCCTTTGGTGCGGTTTATTACCTCCGCCAACGAAGTTGGAGGGGTTATGTTTTCACCCCGATCTGTCTGTCTGTCTGTCTGTCTGTCTGTTTGTTAGTGTACAGGATTTCTCGAAAAGTTACGAATAGATTTAGACCAAACTCGGTATACCAAGTCTATGTGGTATAAGAAATAACTGATTTAATTTTGGATGAAATCTATTGACAACTGTTGCCATGGCAACCAATTGATGAAATATTCGGCCGGAGGTATGCGCTCATACTGAGTGCTTATATATATATATATATAATATATATATATATATATATATATATATATATATATATATATATATATATATATATATATATATATATATATATATATATATATATATATATATATATATAATACGTATATTTGATGAAATATTCGGGCGGAGGTATGCGCTCTACTGAGTGCCCCCCCCCCCTAGTTTCTATATGTTTTTGAGTGATTATCTAATCTATATTCGCCTTCGTGTGGTTTATCTATTTTCCTTATTGCGTGGTTATGTCACACATATTCTCCTTTGGTGTGGTTTCATTACCTCCGCCAACGAAGTTGGAGGGGTTATGTTTTCACCCCGATCTGTCTGTCTGTCTGTCTGTCTGTCTGTTAGTGTACAGGATTTCTCGAAAAGTTGCGAATAGATTTGGACCAAACTCGGTATACCAAGTCTATTTGGTATAAGGAAGAACTGATTTAATTTTGGATGAAATCTATTGACACCTGTTGCCATGGCAACCAATTGATGAAATATTCGGCCGGAGGTATGCGCTCATACTGAGTGCATATATATATATATATATATATATATATATATATATATATATATATATATATATATATATATATATAATATATATATATATATAATATTATTATATAAATTATCGTAATATTTGATGAAATATTCGGGCGGAGGTATGCGCTCTGAGTGCCCCCCCCCCCCTAGTTCTTTATTATTTCGTGTGTTTATCTTATCTATGTTCGCCTTTGGTGTGGTTTATCTCTTTACATTTTTGAGTGATTATCTCAAATGTTCTCCTTTGTGTATAGTTATTATATTTACGCGTTCCTTCTTTCAGTAATTTTGGTTCTAGGTGTATTTCCCAGTATTTTTGGTGTGTTCCTATTCAGTTTTATCTTTTTTCCCTACGGCGTCCTATATAATTATCTACTATGTTTTGTTGATGTCTCGTTATATCCCTATGAAACGTGAAGACACGCTTCGTTTTTCAGCGGGGGGATATGTATGTACCATGATGCCGTATATATAGGTGGGATATATTTGGCAAATTTCCATGACCCCGCATAAAAATATAGTACACGCATGACCTCAGCCTATATAATATATAATATATTTTATTATGTATATAATATATATATATATATATATATATATATATATATATATATATATATATATATATATATATATATATATATATATATTTGTAAATAACATATACATATATATATATATAATATATATATATATATATATATATATATATAATTATATATATATAATATATATATATATATATATATATATATATATATATATATATATATATATATATATATACATATATATATGGAGGGTACGGAGGAGGGTTCTTCGTGTGGGGTCCTGGAAGGTTCTGAGCCTCTCAGATGATCATCGACAACCTCTCCTATCGGGCGAGCTCAGTAGGCTGAGGGCGGATATAGTGGGACTCTCTGAGACGAGGAGGCCTGGCAGTGGCGAGACTAGCAGCGGGGGTTACACCTACTACTGGTCTTGCATGAGCAATGGTCACCGTGTCTGGGGAGTAGCTATAGGCATCTCCAGCAAACTGCAACCGTCAATTGTTGAGGTTATTCCGGTTAATGAGCGTATAATGCGGGTGAGGATGAAACACACTCTGGGTTTCATGTCTCTTATTGCAGTGTACGCTCCTACCGAGGTGCGTGGAACTGAAGAGAAGATGTTCTACGCCAAACTCGACTATGTATTACACCGGTGTCCTCAGGACACACTCATTGTCTTTGGCGACTTCAATGCTACTACTTACACTGTGAGAGGTGGCTGCGAGTTATGTGTTAGTCCCCATGGTTTCAGTACCAGAAACATTAACAGTTCTCTGCAATTTTGCGAGGTCCAGAAGGTTGATAATTGCAGGTTATTGGTATCAGAGACCAGAGCTGCACCTCTGTACATGGTAATACCAGAGGGGTAGCTAAGAAGATCGACCACATCCTCGTTAGTACTCGTTGGAGGATCCTTCAGAACTGCAGGGTTTACCGGAGTGCTGAGTTCTTTGCAAATGATCATAGACTTGTTGCTACACTTAAGCTTCATGTCAAGTTCAGAAGAATCTCAAGAGGTAACCATACTGTGTTCCATCTTGAGAAGCTGAAGGACTTGACATGTGCCCATGAGTATGCAGTGGCAGTCTCAAATCGGTTTGATGTGCTCGGTGCCCCAGAGGACCTTGTAGAACTGTGGGATACCTTCAAACGTGAAACTCTCTAGGCTGCCAAGGAGTGTATTAGGGAACGCCCGATGTCAAGGCGTGGTTTCGTTTCGACGAAGACGCTGGAGAAAATCGAGGAGAGTAGCGTTTCCAGGCTTGCTGGAAACCGGGACCAGCACAGAGCTCTGTCACGCAGAACTAGAACCCCCCTAAGGAGAAACAAGGAGAGGTATGTCAGGAGTCTCGCTGATGATGTGGAGGGCCATTTGAACGCTAATGACGTCCGACCCGCCTACCGAGCCCTGAAGAAGCTCCCTTCCATGTTTCCATTTCGGGCGAGTGCTATTCGAGCAGCAGACGGGCGCCTCGTGTCGGACATGGATGGGCAGAAGGCAAGTTGGGCTGAGTACTTTGGGCAGTTGTTCACGATGGACCCTCCAATTGAGCAGCTTCACACCACTGGATTACGGGCAGTGGATGCCGATCCTCCCATTGACGAAACCGCACCCTTTCTTGACGAAGTCAGAGAGACTGTAGCAAAGTTGAAGGGTGGAAAGGCAGCTGGTGTTTGTAATATCAGTGCGGAGCTACTCAAAGCTGGGGGTGAGGCCATGATTCGCGGGTTGCATGCTGTCCTGACTGCCGTGTTGCAATCAGGTATCATTCCTCCTAACTGGAAAAGGGGACTGGTCGTCCCTATCTGGAAAGGGAAAGGGGATCGTCAGGACTGCAACAATTACCGCGGCATTACACTGCTCAGCGTGCCAGGCAAGGTGTTTGCCCATCTATTGCTGACGCGGATCCGCAGTCATCCGAATAAACTCAGCAGTCTGGGTTCACGCCTGGTAAGTCAACAACGGACCGTATCCTAGCGCTTCGTTTCCTGGTGGAACGTCGACGTGAGTTTCAACAGGGGATGCTTGTAGCCTATGTTGATTTCAAGAAGGCGTTTGACTCAGTGCATCGTGAGTCACTCTGGGACCTTCTGCGACTTCGCTGGATTCCTGCAAGGACTATTGGTTTGATGACTGGTCTGTACTCTGGGCCTGAGAGTGCTGTGAAGTGGTGAGGGGCAGGTGTATCCAGCTTCATTCCTGTGAATACAGGAATGAGGCAAGTGTGCGTCCCTGCCCCATCACTTTTCAACACTTATATGGACTGGGTATTGGGCAAAGTTGCAGATCAAAATGATTGTAGAGCCTCGGCATCATCAAGATCACTGATCTTGTTTTTGCAGATGATGCATTAATCTTTGCTGAGTCACTGGAGGTCCTGGTGATGGCTCTCGAGGCGCTGCACGAGTCGACAATTATGATCTTTTTCGATCAGAGTTTTCTCATATATATATATATATATATATATATATATATATATATATATATATATATATATATATATATATATATATATATATATATATATATATATATATATATATATATATATATATATATATATATATATATATATATATATAGTGGGCGCAACAACAACAAAAGTGACATTGCAATATTTCATCATAAAATGGCATAATTAAAACACATATAAATACATTTAAATGGATTTATTCATAGAAAAACATGGACACATCATAAAGGAATATATACACTAATATTTGGTCATATTTCCCTTGACCTTGATGACCTGCCTCATCCTCCGTTGCATGGAATCATAGAATCATGGAATCAATCATGGAATTCCGCAACAATTATGATGACAGAGACGCCCAGTTCGATTTTTGTGAGGGCCCTGGCCTTGTCCTTTCCCGCCATATGCTTCGAAGCCATCCTCGACAATCGTGGGCGGTGTCAAAAAGTACTGTGACGCACAGTAAAATGAGCGTGGCTGGAGGGTGGAGCGGCACCCCCCCCCCCCCACGTCAACGTCTGGCTCACACTGAATGGCTGAGCTGCATACATCCCAAGGATAGTATAATGTTTCTAATATCCTTGATACAACCTGTCTTACTAACGAAGCTACTGCCTGACGTACGATAAAACCGTTAAAAATTTACCGCGTTCTTTGAAACAAAGAAAATAATGTTACATATTTTCCATGTAACATTTTTTTTTTGCGCAAGAAATGTCACTTTTTTTTGCGCCCACTGTATATATATATATATATATATATATATATATATATATATATATATATATATATATATATATATATATATATATATATACAGTTTGCGTGGATAATCAGTGCGCGCCTCCGAAAAGGGAATGTTTACACGTATGACGCACCATGTTTATAAAAAAATAATGTAGAATATCAACACTTACAATTGTAGTTAGTATTTCGTTGCGTAGCCCTTCCTCTTGATGACCCTTTGAAGGCGACGTGGTACACTGTCAGCAAGATTTTGAAGGAACTCAGGCTTAAATTCTTCCCAACACTTTCGGAGCTCCATTTCAAGCTTGGGGAGTGTAGAGGTGTCACGTGAGCGGAGTTTGCCTTTAATGATGGCCCAAAGATTTTCTATGGGTGATATATCGGGAGAATTACCTGGCCAGTCATCTATTCTCCCAATCTTGCAGTCATCAAGCCACTGTATCACATCTCGAGCTGTGTGGCAGGATGCTCCATCCTGTTGGAAAATCTGTGCCTGCGTCTTTTCAAAGCAGGCCTCCAGGTGGTCATTTAAAAGATCAAAATACACCACTTTGTTAACAATTGTGTTCTTTGGGAAAATAACTAAGTTCCCAATACCATGAAAAGTAAAGCAACCCCACACCATTAAACTGGGAGGGTGTTTTGTGGTCTTTCGTGTGTAGCGAGGCTCGGTGGGGTCTGAGCTGGGGCGACGGTACACTTTTGCTGGTTCCCCTCCACTCACACAAAATGTGCTTTCGTCACTCCACAGCACAGCCCGCCACTTGTCGAGAGGCCAATCTCTGTATTTCTTTGCAAAGTGAAGCCTTTTCTTCCTTTGGCGGTCATTTATCAGTGGCTTATCCCGCGCCCGGTAACACCTGTAGCCAAGGTCACGTTGCAAAGTTTCCTGTACAGTACGAAGCGACACATTACCAAGAAGAGTATGATTTTCCTCCTTCAGTTCTCTGGCTGTAAGGCTAGGATTGGCATCAAGCTGTCGCCTTAACACGCTCCTGGTTCTGTTACACGTTTTTTTTTGTTTCCCAGGTTGTTTTATTGGGAGCGGGAGATTCACCTCTCCGCCAGCCTTAAATCGGCGGATCAAATTTTGCACTGTTATAAGCTTTAGTCTTTTAAGCTTGCAAATTTCCTTATTATTGATCCCAGCCTTGTAAAGATCAATGATTGCTTGAATCGTTGTGCCATCCGTATGTTTTCCACCCATTATGTAATCCAGCAAAAACAGGCAAAAACACGGGATGTAGGTGAACGCTGCCGGCTATAAGCTCAAAATCATGCAAACTGTCAATCGCCTATGGAGGGAGGAGAGGGAGGGAAACCCTCCCTCCCACACACCGGTGAGTGTGCAAGATGATGTACGTCGCTGTCAGACATACGATTCATGCCTTCTGCATTTTTTTTTAGCTTGGGAAGCAACTTTAAATCTGCGCGGTAAATCTCGATGAACTAATTCTGGCGTAAAGATCATCCGCGCAAGCCTGTATATATATATATATACACATATAAGAAAACTGATCTAAAAAATTCATAGTTGTCGACTTCTTTCTTTTCATTTTCTTCTCCTGTCCTTGTTACTCACGATTCATGATACGGACATAAATGAATAAGACAAAATGAAGATGAATTAATCGAATTAATAAAACTTAATACTAGTCTTAAAACTCCATCACAAAAATGAAAAGCTATGACTTAGGTCGAAATTGAGATACCCGACTGACCGAACTATTACAATACACACAATGGACTTAGTAGTTTTTTCTTTTTTTCCTATTTATTCCATTCTTTACGTTGGAGCCTATAGCACATAATATAGGCTATTATCTTCTTTCCTTAGGTTACTATATTTTTTTCCAATATGGTTCAGGTTGTTGGCCGTGCATATTCAGGAGGGCAAGAGGGTTGTAATGGTTGGCCATCACCCGAGGTGGCGCCGGCTAGATTTTTATAGTGACACTTTGATGGTTTGATTTGAGGCACATGTCGCCCCATGGTGCCCTCCGCCGCGCTTGTAGTCGCAGTCGAAGAAGAGGTTGAGGGGCAGCAGCTGCGGTTACTTGACGATGGAGAAAACAGTTGTTCCTTGCGAGACTTGAACTCTGGACATCGTGTTCACCACTACCAGGTTCGAAAAGTCCGGCCAACGCGTTAAAGATAGCCGAAAGAGTTGCCCCCGACGGGACTCGAACTCGCAACCTCAAACTGACCACACCAAGTCGCTAACAGCTAACAGCTCGGCCACCATCTCCCCAAATCGTTTTACGTTTTAGGTGGCATGTGGCAACTGTGTGCTTGAGCATATCATCTCATAGACTCACGTCTCGTCGCTTCGTCTTCCGTTCGCCTTGGGTATGTATTTTCTAGAGTAATAAAGGACTCACCAACTTTAGATACATACAAATATATATGTGTGAAAAACAAATAATGCTAGTAGCAAAAAATAATTAAGATATAATTATTAAAATCTAGGGATCGAAAAAGGTCAAAAATAAGAATTGTGATGGAAAATATTATATTACCCATTCCCGCATTCTACCACTGACTGAAGCATGATAACAACTGTATGTTAATGCAACGCGGAAATGGGTAATATGTATTTCCTATATCCCAAATCCTGCTTCTGTCCTTTTTTCAACACAAAATTTTAAGAATCTTAGAGCATTGACTTTTCATACTAGTAAAACAGTTGTAATCAGTGTTGCGTTTTTTCCACTCTGGCCCAGATAGTTCCGATGTGGTGGCATTGGGACTATGATATGAGAGGGTAGGCGGTTGGTGTAATATTAGTATGTAAATTACAATTGTATTTACCTGATTATATGTAAAGGTTATAAATGAGGTGATACATAATGTAATATATCTCCTATATCTCTCTAACTCGAGGTTCTATTTTGTAAATAAAAAATATATACCAAATTTTCAAACTACCAGTTGTATTAACAGGAAACACCTTGATATACTTATGCAAGTTAATTTACTAGATCTTAAAAATACATGTGTCTGCACAAAGCAAATATTTCAAAATTCTGATACTTTTGGTTTCAAGGAGTTTTGTACGATATTTCTTTTTAAAGAATACTTTAGCAGAATTTACATAGAGGTATAAAACCACTAACCAATATTAGTCCGGCTTTGGCAGCGGCAAACTGTGTGAGAACCCATTCATAGCTGTTCGGTCCCCATATCCCCAAGCGATCGCCAGGCTCCAGACCCAGCGATCGAAGACCAACAGCAACTCTGTCGCTCTGATGAAAAGAAAACAATTTTTACACTATACCAGTATCCCAAATAATAAAAAAAGGAATATCAATAGGATGTACACTTACTTACCTTGTAGCAATATGTAGAATATGAACATGATAAACACATATTTTACCCACTGACACCTTTAAGGTACTTATATATATATATATATATATATATATATATATATATATATATATATATATATATATATATATATATATATATATATATATATATATATATATTTGGGGAGGCGGTAGCAGAGTGGTTAGCGTCACCGTGTGGCGTTTTCGAAGACCCGAGACCCGAGTGGCCTAAGAACACCCACATGCCATGTACATTAACTCTACCTTCGATTGCGAGTGCATCGGAAGACACAGGGCGGCGGCATGAGCCTCTAATTACAGGCGTCACTATAAAAATCCTGCCTGCGCCACCACGGGCGAGGGCCAGCCATCACAGCCCTCAGGTGAGCCTCCAGGGCCTACCATCCGAGCCCTGGAGGTCACTGTCTACAGGCGCTATAGGCATAGATGTTAATATATATATATATATATATATATATATATATATATATATATATATATATATATATATATATATATATATATATATGAAATTATATATTTATATATATATATATGAAATTATATATTTATATATATATATATATATATATATATATATATATAATAATATAAGCGAAAGTGTGTGTCTGTGTGTGTGTCTGTCTGTGTGTCCGCTCTAGGTTCCGCCCCCCGTGGCGGAATCCCATCATATGGCACAGTTTTGGAACCAGGTTGACCAGGGAAAGGTTTTAAGCCCACCTATGGGATGATCCGATCACTTTTTTTCTCTTTTTTTTAGCAGCCTATTAGCGAGAATTGTGAAAAAAAGTGGGTTGTGAGAATTGAGGAAACCTTGATGTATGGTGATGGGTAATGGGTGAGTGAATGGGTGGGGTGATGGGTAATGGGTGTGGGGTGATGGGTGAGTGAATGGGTGGGGGGTGATGGGTTGGGGGTGATGGGTGATGGGTGAGGGAATAGGTGGGGGGTGATGGGTAATGGGTGAGTGAATGGGTGTGTGGTGATGGGTAATGGGTGAGTGAATGAGTTGGGGGTGATGGGTAATGGGTGAGTGAATGGGTGGGGGGTGATGGGTAATGGGTGAGTGAATGGGTTG
Source organism: Chionoecetes opilio (assembly GCA_016584305.1). Classification (NCBI taxonomy): domain Eukaryota; kingdom Metazoa; phylum Arthropoda; class Malacostraca; order Decapoda; family Majidae; genus Chionoecetes; species Chionoecetes opilio. The sequence continues at coordinate 367,340 of JACEEZ010013797.1, forward strand.
GGGGTGATGTGAATGGGTTGGCGTTAATACATACATTTCTACATCCATGATTTCAGGAAAGTTAGAAGGGGCTATCTGGAGAGTTTGGTGGGCCGAAGGCCCACCAAACACAGGTGGTGGGCCAAAGGCCCACCAATAGCCCTCCGCAGGAGCTAGCCAGAAAGTCCGCCCGGAGGGCGGCTTTGCGGCTAGTATATATATATATGTGTGTGTGTGTGTGTGTAGTGTACGGTGTCGTTAGGTAGGGTATATATGGCAATTGTATATGGCAACTCTCTCCTTGACCCCGTATATAAATATGCTTGACGCGTGACCTCGGCCCTCTCTTAGTTCTCGTTCCTCAGTTACCGCGGAGGTCAATTCACATTCCTCGCCTCTAGGCGGCCCACGCGGCCTGCCCCAGCCTGTCCTGGACACATCTCCTCTGTTCTACAATCCTGGAAATACATCCATCTTCTGTTTACAAGCTGAGTAATTATTGATTCATACCCACACTCTACTTAAAAGGACACACGTTTAGACATCACAGACCACAGAACCCACGTGTCCACCTAACCGCTCGTCGCCCACAGCTAGCCTCGCCACTACCTCTCCGTATGTTCCTGCCACTACTCATCAATACACAATTATAGTACCACCTTTCCCGGTACAGAATGATGGCAGCGGTATTGGTCTCTGTCTGTGTGTTCCTTTGTGTGGGTTTGCGACGTATATCTTCCAGTCACCACGTGCTCCCCTGATGTTGGTTCTGCCTGTCCCGCACGCCCATCACACGCCCATCCATGTTGTTCCTACACTTATCGGCTTCCTAACAACGGCGCCCACCTATGTTTGATGCCACATGCGGCTCCTGTACTCCCGCACGCCCTTGACGCCGCCCTGTCCTGCTTCGATGTCACTTGCGGCTCCCGCATGCCCATCCTGTCTCGTGCCGCCCGCCTGCACGCCTATCCTGTTCGCCCACGGCGGTCTATCCTGGTTTCATGTCGCGTGCATGCGGCTCCTCCACTTGTCGGCTTCCCACGCCCGCACGCCCGCCTCTGATGCTGTGTGCTGTCTCTGCACGCCCATGCGGCCCACGCCTGCGCCCGCAGGTCCGCCTCTGATGTCACGTGTGGCCTCTGCCACAACTGTGCTCCCGTGCCTCCCGCACGCCCTTTCCGTGCACCTCGTGGCGTGCTCATGAGCCTGTTCCTGCGTCTTCGCTGCTACGCATGTGTCGTTCAGCGAAAGTGTAAATATTTTTCATGTCACTTGAAACTGTGACCGTTCATGTCTTGTGTGTTCTTTCAGTGTTTTAACGTGCCCTATTTTACCCCTGGTTGACTCATATCTGTGGATAAATTTTTCATCCGTGCAAAATCCGTGCAGCCCAAATAAAATTGCTTTGATTTGGGCTGAAACGATTTTTGCGTCCAGTCCTTTCTCTCTGGCTGTTCATTTTCACGGCTTTGTGTCCCACGAGATCATCCCCCTGCCTCCCTCACAGGCCGAGGGTAGGATTTCATGTTTGCCTCGGCGCGACCTGTGATGTTTGGTGTCCCACGAGGTCACCCCCCATCCCCCTGCCTGATATGGACAATGGGTTGGCCCCTCCCTGGATGTTTTGCCCGCCTCTCAGTCTACATGGTCGGCTGGGTCATGCCTTATCGGCCCCCCCCCTGCCTCTCCCCACCCCCGGCAACCTCTCGGCCGCCTCACATGGACCCTCTCCTCGCCCCCCCCCCGGCGACGCCACAACCCCTCTCTCACCCATCTCGGCGACGCCTTCGCGGCCTGACTACTGCCTCGCGCCACCGCCCACCTCATCCCTCCTGCGGCCTGTCGCCCGTGCCCGCCCACCTTGGCTGGTCTCTCTCTGTTCGCCGCCCAGCCTCATTTAGTGGGGCAGCTTAGGTAGTGGATGGGGACATGCCGGATAAAAGCACCAAAATTTTATCACGCAATCTTCAGGGTCCCAGCTATGATTCTATAACCGGCGCCAAGCGGTAGGACCACTCTTATTTGAATTTTTTTTTTGAAAATTTTGGGAATTTGTTTTTTTTTAGTTTTTGGGAAAAAATGTTTTTTTATTGCAGAAATGAGAAATATAGTCTTTTCCGATCATTTTGGTGTAATTGTTTTTAAAATCGAACATCTAGAAGTATTTTAAAACAATATTTGAAAATTAGGTGTCTCGGGTGCATTTCCTCAGCATCTAAGCTTCAATTCTAGAACCGGCGCCAAAGTCAGCGAAAAGTCGGCGCGAAAGAAGTCAGACCTCATTGGTATCCTTGTGGAAGAAACACAAAACTCTCAGAAGGAACCCCCGCCGTTTCTGGATGCAAGAATACTCGACGGTGCTGCTGTGGTGTATCTGCTTCCTCTTACTAATGTTACCACATTCAATGACTACGCTAATGAGGTCTTCATCCCCCACATCCTGAAGCTTCTTGAATCCTGCAGAAGAGTCGATGTGGTCTGGGACAGCTACATTGCCAGCAGTATCAAGGAGTCAACTAGAGAGAAAAGGGGAAAGGTGTACGAAGAAAGGTCGGTGGTCCAACGAAGGTGCCCAGCAACTGGCCCGACTTCCTCCGGGATCCCACAAACAAGGAGGAGCTTTTCCAGTTCCTTTCAGACAAAGTCGGCTCCAGTGACTGGCCAGACGGAAAGGGGGTCTTCATAACATCAGGCACAAATGTAATCAGCAGAGGTTCAGACCACTCCATGCCACGATGTGACCACGAAGAGGCCGATACAAGGATTGTTGTTCACCTGAAAGATGCGCTGGACAAGGGATGCACCAACTGTTTGGTACGCACTGTCGACACAGACGTCGTTGCCATACTGATAGGAAAGTACCATTCCCTGACCAGCCAGCATCAGATGGCAGCCATCTGGGTAGCATTTGGAACTGGAAAGAACTTCATGTACCTGGATATCAATGCCATATGCCATGCTCTGGGAAAAGATAGGTCAACGGCATTGCCTATGTTCCACAGTTTCACGGGCTGCGACACAACTTCCGCTTTCTTCGGCAAAGGGAAGAAATCAGCATGGGAGGCTTGGAATGCCTACGTGGAGGTGACGGAGGCCTTCAAACACTTCATGAATCACCCTTACATGACTGTGACAGTGAACTGCAAGCAATTCCAGTTGCTCGAGCGCTTCACCGTGATCATCTACAATAAGACGAGCAACTTGGACTCTGTGAACGAGGCACGTAGGGAACTCTTCTCACAGAAGAACAGGCCAATGGAAAAGATTCCCCCAACGCAAGAAGCCTTCTGCAGCACACACTGCGCGCAGTCTACCAAGCTGGAATCTGGGCAACCAGTGATCAATGTGAGCAGAAGCCTCCAACCCAGAGGGCTTTGGATGGACTCTAGAGAGGGCAACGAAGACCTGGCGTCCTGTGTGGTCCAACCTGCCTGTAGCATCTCAGGCCTGCAGCGAACTGGTCAAGTGTGGCTGCAAAAGCGCCACGTGCGGAGGACGATGCTCATGCAAGAAGGCGCAGTGGAAGTGCACCGAACTATGCAGCTGCCAATGTGAATAGCTTAGCCGAGAAGTAATTTTGCACCATGTTGGGTGAATATACGCACGGTCTGAAAGAGTATCCATTTTTCTTGATTTTCGTATGTGTTAAGGGCAGGCTCCGAATTAATTAGACTACGCGATTCACTATGTTAACCGCTACTCGACCACGCGATTACGAAATAAAAATGATAACGAAAATTGTGTTTTTGAATACCCGGGTGACCTACGTTAATTAGAACGTTTAAAAAAAATTGAGGAAATGCACCCGAGACCCCAAATTTTTCAAATATTGTTTTAAAATACTTCTAGATGTTCGATTTTAAAAACAATTACACCAAAATGATCGGAAAAGACTATATTTCTCATTTCTGCAATAAAAAAAACATTTTTTTTCCCAAAAACTAAAAAAAAAAAAAAAAAAAAAATCCAAAATTTTCAATTTTTTTTTCTCACAAATAATGAAACATTTCAAATAAGAGTGGTCCTACCGCTTGGCGCCGGTTATAGAATCATAGCGGGGACCCTGAAGATTGCCTGATAAAATTTTGGTGCTTTTATCCGGCATGTCCCCATCCATTTGAAATTCGGTGCTAAGCTGCCCTACTAATTCCTCCGCGCGCCCGCCCACGCGTTCACTCGCCTCACGCCCACCTCGGCTGGGTCTCTCTGAGCTCCCCGCCGCCCACGCCCAACGGCGACGCTTCTACCCTCATCTCTTCTTCGTTGGCTTTGCGTAGTGCTTTCAGCTGGTGTCGAGATTAGATAACTGCAGAATGTCTCTCTCCTCCCTTTGCTGTTTGCCTGTGCGTGAGCTTCATCGTGTCTTTGACGGGAGTAGATGTCCTCATTTATGTGTCTGTGTTGGCACATGGTGTGTAAATTACGCGTTCATTTGGTTTCCATTTTCTACGTTGGTATACTGCTTTGAAGACCTTAGATCTGGAATCTTGGTCATAATTTCCACTTTGATATTGTATGCATTTTCTCAATACCACTGATATGGAATCTTTAGGGTCATCATTTCCACCTTTGCTATTGTATACGGTTTCTCATGACCAATGAGATATTTTTGCGTATTTTTGTGATTTTTGGTTCCCTTCTTTATATTTTGCATATATGCTCGGCCACAGACCACTATATCTCTGGGGCCAGATGCCGAGAGCGAGCTAGGGCGCCCTATCCACTAGAGCGCCTGTGGTAAGGCGAAACGCCCTCCCACCGCTATGCTCAGTCGAGAATGGCGCCTTAGTGGCACCGCTAAAGGCGCTGAAAACTAAGGCATGGTCAGACCCTGACTTAGTGAGCTGCTGTTGGCCTTTGACAGACATTCATCTTCTGTTTATAAGGCAAATACAGCCTTGTTTCAGTTCCTACAACGTAACAATTGGTGTTTACGTAATAATAGTGTTGCAAGGTGTGTATGAATCGATCGTGAAAGACTAAATGCGGCACTATAGGGTGTTATTATGCTGGCGATAGAAATGTTATGTGTTGTGTGTTGGTTGGCTGGCGGGCGGCGGGCGAAGCGACTAGACAAGTGTCACGGAGGGTGCTCCGCCCGCACTAAAATGTTGTACTATTACACGGTATTATCATACTACCAGATGATATTTAGGACAACTGAACATACCATCATCTTTACGAGACATTAGTGCATATCATGAATGTATAAAAATTACAGTAAACTATACCTATAATAAGATAATGAGTGCAAAATGAAATCGTGTATAAAAAAAAAAATTCTTTCACCTTTTTCTATTCAACTCCTCCTTATTCCTTTAATTTTGCTTGCATTAAATTTTCACTCACAGTCTCGGAATCACCACAGTTTTCCGATTATCATGGTATATGGCACGTCCCAATGCAAAAATATATAAGTGGTCAAAACCTGTGATGAATGTCATACTTGTGACAAACAGTTTTCGGCGGGCCGCGGGGCGAGCGTTGCCTTATTGCAGATGTGAGGGAGGGAGGGACAAAAATTCTTATTTCAGTGGAGAAGTGTTCAAGCCTTGTGATTGGTCGAAGCTGCCTAAACAGCGCTCAGACAGGCAGCGTGATTGGCTAGTAGGATTATCGGACCACGCCCACGCATTGGGCTTTGGAGGTGTAAGGCAGGGCAAAAGCGCCTGAAATATCGACTGTACAAGTGTACATAGGCTTGAGCCCGTGCCTTAGCCGGGGCGTTACAAAAGCGCCTGAAAACCGGTAATGCGCTCTTTTCGCCTTACCTTTATGGCACTTCTCAGCATCTCCCCCCTGGACTGTTTACGCGCCAGTATTTTGAAATCGTCGTATCTGCATACCGGCCCCAACGGGGAGCGTCAGTTTTTTTTAGAACGCTTGGTGAGGGGTACTCTGTTAAGTGTACTGGGTTAGTGTAAGGGTTAGCACGCTCGGCCCACAACCGAGAAGTCCCGGGTTTGATTCCCGGGCGGAACGAAGACAGACGGGCGGTCTTCTTAAAAACCGAGTCCCTGTCCACCCAGCAGTGAATGGGTACCGGGTGTTAGCCGGGGGTTTGTGCCCCGCCTCCCGGGGTGATGGCTTCGGCCAACACTGAGGGGTGCCGTTGATAAGGCTATACCCCAAACACCATCGGATCAGATCAGATAGGGAAACTGCACTACCGCAATCGTCTCCGTAAGTGTGTTTTTTGTATTTGTTATTACTCCGTGCACGTTTTTATTAGTGTGACATAAGGTTGCTACCCATTCAAGCCTTTGTATCAAAATCAATTGGTTACGTGCCGATTTCCTGGCACGTTCGGTTTTAAACATTCACATGTGTGGGTCCTACTATGACCTCCTCGTGAACAAGAGACTTCACGTGAACATGTCGAGGTGAACGTACAAGTGGGTGACGACGGGGATGTGGAGTTACGAGGGCAGGATGTGGTCGTCGCCGTTAAATTATTCACAGGTTTCTTGAGTCGCAGGAGGCTGGTGAGTCCCTCCTAGTTCTCTGTCTCTCTCACCAAGGACGTGTGCTATATATACAGGTGGCTTTGGAAGGAGAAGGCAACGAGGTATGCACTGTTCGACTGCACCAAGCCCAAGGCGGCCTTCCAAAAGGTCATTGTCACCCTTGGGGAGGAAGACGACCAGCTGGCCACAGCTGGTTTCTCGAGAAGGTGTACTTTTCAATGGCAAGTGCCCTGTTCAATGCTTTCCCATCTATTCATCCATCAATTACAGCAAAGAAAAGAACAGTGAAGTGCATACCAAGCGTAAACACAATGCAAGTGTGTCTCGCAACCAGAATACAGACAAGAAGAAAAAGCTGACTGGTTGCAAGTAGTAGAAAACTAAAAGTTGAAGGCTGAGTGTTTTGTGTTTATTGTTCATTAGTGTGTAGCTCACACTCAGGTGAAGCGACTTTTGTTGTGGAAAATTTGCGTTTGGGGGGAAGTCGATGATCTCTAGGGGTTGAATGTGAGCGTGAAAGGCTGTGTGACCCATTTCACTGGGTGATCTTTACTATTTCTACTGTTTGTTCTCTCTTTCCCTGAGCCTCTACCCTGCCCCAGTGCCCACCCTTGTAAACACGGAGACGGGTTTTTTATAATGATGATGTTGAGGTGTAGCCTGGTATAGTTAGTTTATTGTTTTAGTGTGTAGCCTAGTTCATTAAATAGTTTGTTTATTATGTAGTGTGTTGCCTGGCATAGTGAATTTATTGTTTATTAGTTTGTGTGTGTGTGGGTGTGTGTTTATATTTATACGTATATCTATCTATCTATCTATCTATCTATCTATCTATCTACCTACCTATCTACCTACCTACCTACCTACCTACCTACCTACCTACCTACCTACATACCTACATACATACATACATACATACACATATATATATATATATATATATATATATATATATATATATATATATATATATATAATTATGTATTCCTGATCGTATTCCCCGTATTCCTGACCGCCTTGGAGACACACCCAAGAATCCCAACATTCTTGACCTTTTCCTAACTACTAACCCTTCTGCTTACTCTGTGAAACTATTCTCTCCGTTGGGTTCCTCTGATCACAATCTTATTTCTGTAACCTGTCCTATCACTCCTGTGCCGCCTCGGGACCCACCTAAGCGCAGGTGCTTCTGGCATTTCAACTCAGCTAAGT